>PVJA010024877.1:0-31384 GCA_004027025.1 Myocastor coypus
AAAATAAACAAACAACCAAAGGTTCTGAAACAAGAAAAAAATAAAATAAAAAGTAAAAATTATAAAAAAAAAAAAAAAACCCAAAATATTAGCACAAACCTTTCTTCTTTTTGCGGTACTGGGGATTGAACTCAGGACCTTGCGCTTGCCAGGCAAGTGCTTATTCTACTGAGCTATCTCCCCAGCCCAAACCTCTCTTTTTAATGAACTAAGAGAGACTAGCAGTATAACTACCATATATAATATAATATAATATAATATAATATAATATAATATAATTTTTTCTTTTTTACCTTTCTTCTCTTCCTCTTTCTCCATCATAGATTGTCTTTTCTTTTGAATGGTTTTTTTCCCAATTTAAAATATCTGGGCCTAGGAAGATAGCTCAGCAGAATAAGTGCTTGCCTGGCAAGCACAAGGGCCTGAGTTCCATTCCTGGTTATGACAAAAAACAAATGTACCATACATTTTGGATCCTGTTTACATGTTCAGCTTCTCACACTGAGACTATACAGTGTTTACAAATATGTATCTGATTTATTTTGTTTATAAATATGGTCTTAAGTTGCATCCATTTATCTGTAAAACTGCAGTTTATCATTCTTTGTGGCTGAGTAGTACTCCATTGTTTTTGTCTTGCTTTTTCCTCCTTTATTTGGCCCAGGATAACTCTACAGACTCAGTTTCTCTCTCCTTACTTTTACTTTTTCAAATAAACTCCTCTATTGTCTTAAAAAAAAAAAAAAGAAGAGCTGTTCCAACAATTCACTGGCTCTGAGGAAATTTTATAAAGTACTTATTTTGTCATTCTGTGAGTTATACTAATGATATTTTGATTGGGATTGTACTAAATAATAATTTTGAGAGCACAAAAAAAAATACTGGGAAATTTTTATGCCCATATTTTGTACTCTATGTAACTACTTTAAAGATAACAGTATGTGGTATACTGACTATTGTCCTCTTATTATTCTGGTAGGCAGTTCTATTTTTTTCTTCATAAAATAAAATAAAATTCCTGAAAGATCTCTCCTACTTACATTTGCAAACTGAGGCTCGGTCCATGATCCATATCAAAGAAGAACAATATTCACAGTATGTAGGGATGCTATATTGGGTGGCCTTAAAGACATGACCATGGTGTCCTTCCACCTGAGTGGAAAAAGTCAACTATTTATTTTAAAGCCAATACACTAAATGTTTCCCTAACGTGATTGGCAAGTGGTAAATCCTCCTAGCCCTTCCAAACTCTTCACACTACTTATTTGAGGCAGAGAGTTAAGGTCTTCTGAGAAGTGAAATGTATGACTCTTGCTTTCAAAAAGCTAACAAGATTGATAAGTACGATCAATCTATATTTAAAAAAAAAAAAACTGAAGCAATGTAGCCAACACAGCTGCTCTCTGTCTTGTGCGGCTGAATTCTCACACCTGCTTCCTTTGGTTTTTAGCCCAGGAACCTTTCCCACTTTGAAAATGATTGCTGACCTCAAAAGGCTTCTCTTCCCTGAGAACTCTAGCAAGTAGAAACAGACTGAAAAAAATGTGACAGTATTTTTCATGAACTCACAGAAATGAGTAAACATTACAGCTCAACATAAGTAATGTGGTCATGAAAGACGATGATATTTTTGAAGCAAAACCATGAGAGAAAACAGGAGCACAGTTCTCCATTTTTGTGAATCTCTTGAATGTCCTGCTTACCGAAAGACACCTGGACTCTGCTCCACTTCTTTTTTTTGCCTTTTTTTTTTTTTTTTTGAGACGGTCTCGCTATGCAGTTGAGGCTGGTCCTGGGCTCACTTTTGTAGCCCAGGCTGGTCTCGAACTTGCACCAATCCTCCTGCCTCAGCCTCCCGAGTGCTGGGATTACAGGCGTGCGCCACCACGCCCGGCTCCACTTCTACCCTCGACCAACTTCAGTGTGTAACTGAGCTTGAACACTATTTCAATAGTCCTCTCAGACCATGATCCTATGCCAGGACTTAACAAGTGATTAATTATGATATGAACCTAAGGGAGAGGGAAGGGAGAAGAGAATAAGGGAATGTTAAAGGAAGGAAGAGGGAAGAGAGGAAGGCCAAAACTATGAAATGTTTTTTAAAAAACATTTTAAAAAGAAGTGACAGAGATTATCTCTTTCAAGCCTGTGGGGGCTGCTTTATCCTGAACTGAGTTATCTGGCACCTACCTGTACTTATAAAGGAAGATAAACACAGAGGTTGTGGAACAGAGAGTTGCCATGGAGACCAGGGCTGGGGTGGTGAATCCTGTGGGGGGATTTCTCCACGGGACTGAACTCCTTGCATTTGAACTCTGGCTTGGGGTGAAACCAGGTAGAACTCCAGGATGATGCACCCATTCTTTCTGCAGCCTCAAAGAGTATCTGGGCCACAGTCATTCCCCGCTTTTCCACCCAGTGAAGCAGCTTCAGGCCCTTAACCAGTTATTAAAACAAGTTCAATAGGCAGACAAGCAAAAACATCAAACACATAAAACAATGAAGTTCCAACAAACTGTACTCATAGATGAATTGTCCATACTCAATTATAATGATTTTTTAAAAATATTTTAGGTTTATGCATGTAGACTAGTTAGATTACACTGGTTCTCAACCTGTGGGTCACAACCCTGGCAGGGGTTGAAAGACCAAAAACACAGGGGTTGCCTAAAGCCATCAAAAAATACATATTTAAACCCATGCTGTGCCATGGTGAAATGTTATTTATTGGAATTAGTAATTGGAAGTAGCCACCAAAGTTATTTTTTGGTTTGGTGTCACTGCAACATGAGAAACTGTATTGCAGGGTCACGGCATTAGAAAGGTTGAGAACCACTGAGTTAGAACTTTCTCTAATGGTTGTTGTAGCAGTTTTAGGTGAATTATAAGGGATCTTTTATGATAAGGTATACTAGTAAGAGTATGTGAAAGCATATACTCTAAATGGAAAATATCAAGTTTTTCCACTCCTTGGGGAGGAAGAGCAAAGGTATAAATTGTTAAATGGAATCTTTGTTATCCTTCCTTATTATAAAAATAAGTTTGAGGCCTTGTCTCTTTTATGCCCATGAAAGCTAGAATTGTTTTATAAAAGATCCTAGGAGGCCTGGTGAGATAGCTCAGCAGACTAAGCACCTGCTTAGGTAAGCACGGGGACTGGAGTTCAATCCCCGGCACCACGTGCCATGCCAGCCCCACCCCCAGCTGCACTGAGCAGGCCACTGAGACCAGGCATGGTCATGCATGCCTGTAATCCCAGCACTGGGGAATCCAAGATTTATAGTAAGACCCTGTACCAAAAACATTAAAAAAAAATAATAAGATCCCAAGTTGATGATTTATCATAATCTTTAGAATAGCTATTACCAGAGTCCAGGTCCCTCTGGGCCCCTTGTATTAGAGTTGCTATAGGAAGTTGCTGCTTTGATAACTGGAGCTACTCCTTGTATAAATGTTTCCTCCACAGGAACAGGCCTGCTAACAGTGTAGTGTCGTGATTTCTATGATGTTTCTCTAGTCATTTCTTTTTCCCATCTCCAGGGAGTATTCAGGCTACATATGGGTGTAGCAAGACAGTGGGCAATGTTTTTTTTTTTTTTCTCTCTCTCTCTCCTTTGAGTTTGAGGTCAATGAAATTCTAAATTTTAAGTATGCATTCCAAGAAGTGAGGGAAAGTCAAGATTTTCCATTTAGAAAAAATAAGGAGGGGTCGCTGATTGTTTTGCCCCATGGTCTATAGCATCTGTTAGACCTGAGCACTCCAGGAGCAGCAGTGGCTGCTGGAGTTGGTTTCAGGTTAGTGGGCAGGGCCCATCCACCCATGATGGCAAGTGTCTGCATCCTTTTCCTCACTGTCCTGTGATCCCATGGTCCATGCTATTGGTTTTTCCTTTCTCCCCCTCAGTATGCCTGAGTGTAGAAGTTGCCAACCTGGCTCTGTGCTCCAGAAAAAAAACCATGGCAAGAGAGAGGCAGCCCCTGGACACCAGGAGATCTGGCTATTGGTTTCTTTAATACCTGTTTTGTCTGTAGCTACCAACAACCCATAAGAAAGCTCTCCCACAGCTTTATACTTTGTTAATACAATCATGCATACTGGACTGGCTCCCTTCAGAAAAGGCCAATTAGTAACTCTCACCATCACCCAGCAGCTACCCCAAGAATTGAAAAACAATTGAGACTTCAGTCAACCCTCACTTGTCAAGAGTTTACATTCCAGACACCCCTGCAATAAGTGAAAGTCAGTGAAGTAGCAATGTTATATTTATCTTTATATATATATATATATATATTAGGCCTTTATAAGCCCTTCCCACCCTTATAATCCTCTCCCATACTTTTAAAAACACTTCTAATGTTAACCTGTATAATTTTAGTAACATACATATCCTATATGGTGCTGCAAAATCCCATGATATAGAGAAAAATCTGTGATAAATAATTTAGGTTAATATTTTTTGAAAACCTGTGAAACAGTGAGTTTATGAAAGTCAAACTGAGAAGTAGCAAGGAGCTGCCGTGAAAGCTTTCTTAGGGTGGGTCTCTAATCTTTAGTAAAGTAGGTCTCCAAAACAAGAGAAGGAAAGAGTAGTAAAAGAAAAGTTGGAATTGAGAGGCAATAGCAGTGAAAGAGACTCATCCTCCTCAGTGCCTACTGGGAGCTGATGGAGAAGCTCCCGAAGACTGTCAGTCTCGGGACACCAAGCTTGTTAAAAGCTAAAACTGTCCCCCATAAGTGGAGGATCAAATCAGGAAGGAAACTGAGGCAGAGCAGACTCTCCATTCCCTCTCATATACATGGGAGGAGCACTAGCTGGTGAAACTTGTCCTTAAAGCTTGTAGAGCACTTTAATTGGTTGACTAAGTCCCATATGTTTATATGAGGTACAATCCCCAAATCTACCCCATTGTTAAGGCAATAACAGAAGGCTACCTAATAAAAAATTACAGCTCAAATCTGTATATCCTAAGTGGAATCACGGTTAATAAGATTGTATCGTAAGAGGAAAAGAGAGACAATAAAAGCTCCCCTTAGGGGTTTTACCTCCTTTTAATTTTGTATCTCAGTGGGACCTCCAAAATGTGTAATAACTAATTCTAGACAAACAAAGCTTATAGTCTCAGGAGGTCAAAGCATAAAGTCACAAACAAAAGGATAAAGTTAAGACATTTATTTGACCTGAAAAAGAGCTCCCATTGCCAGGAGGGGATTCTGAGTGGAAGCTCAACAGGCATTCTCTGCCCTGCTCTTATGTGAGTGAGAAGAGCATGGAAAAAGCTTGCTCAGAGAAAATCAGTTCAAAGGAAACTAGCTATGTTACATTCCTAATGGTTCTCTAAGTCCAGTTCTGAGATACAGAAGAATTGCAATCTTAGCATATTTTGTCTAAGAACCTTTTTCCCAGCAGGAATGTCCTCCTCTCTCCATTCTTATGCTAACTTTCTTTTTTTCTTTTCTTTTACATTTCTATACTAAAGTGAATAATAGTGAATTTATATATATGGATACCTTTCTGCATCTGCCACCTAGCTCAAAAGGAAGGACATTTCTATTCACCTGGAAGGCTGGCCTGGGCTCATCCTGACCAGTGCGCTGCCCAGCCTCTCCGCAGCACCTGCGTTCCTTCTTCACACTTCATCCCTCCAGCCTGCTCTTTACCCTTGTGGAAATAGAAACTATGTCTGCTTTTTGTTTAACTTGAAAGTCAATGAAATTTCTTTGTGAGCCTCAGTGAGCCTCTGCGAGCTTTGGGAGCTTCAGTGAGACGCACAGGTGGGGAGAAACACCTCACCCCCACCTCACCATCATAGGACCCTCAGTGAGTTTTGGTGAGACATGTGGGATGGGAGAAATCCTGCCCACAGTCCCTGTGCCATCCACAGAGTCTCAATATGGAGGAACCCTCATGTCTGGCCCATACTCCTACACTGTAGATTAGACAACTAGTACAGGAAACACCTAGGACATGGCAACCAGCTAGTCCAAAGGAACCCAGGGCAGATCTACTCTAACAAGGGGAGACACTTTGCATACAAGCCCCTAATTTATGATCATTTCTGTTATATAGCTACAGACCTAACTCCTATAGTCTAAAGTACAAAATCAATAGCTACCCCCAGTCTGTTGGTTTCTAAACTGTGCTTATTGCTAATTATGTTACTATAGTTAGGAGGTCATATCTGTTGTAATCAGTTGTTCTCCCTTGTGCAACAATATTGGGAAGCTCTGAGGTAATAACTTCACCACAGCCTTAAACCAAAAGACTAGGGACTGAACCAAACAAAACCAACATCCAACTCTCAACTAATTGGGGAGGTAGGATCTTGGAACAGACAAACTAAGAACCCTTTACACACAGAAGATATTCCTGAACTACAGACTATTCCTGGAGAGGTCTTGATACTAGTGGTATAGGTCCCTACTACCAAAACTCACAAGGATCATCGCAGAAAACAAAATTTAAAATTCTTTGAAATAGGAAATGTTAAACACAAGGAGCAAAATGCAGTTTCAGACTTCTAGCCCACTTAGAACAAGTCCAGGAGTCCAGGAGACATCAGCATAGAATAAATTGGAAGTCACATCTGAAATTTCTGAAATAAAAGCAAATGAAAATCCTAAAAACAGGCAAATCACTATGAGTCTGATCTACATAGTGAGACTTATAGACCCTGTAGACCAGTGGTTCTCAACCTTTCTAATGCTGTGACCCCGCAATACAGTTCCTCATGTTGCGGTGATCCCACAACAAAAAATAATTCTGGTGGCTACTTCAAAACTGTAATTTTGCTACAGTTATGATTTGGAATATAAATACCTGATGTGCATTATGTATTCTCATTGCTACAAATCAAACATAATTTAAACAGTGATTAATCACAAAAACAATATTTAATTATATGTGGAGAAATATTACTAATTCCAATAAATAACATTTCACCATAGCATAGCATGGGCTTAAATATGTATTTTCCGATGGCTTTAGGTGAACCCTGTGTTTTGGTCATTCAACCCCCGCCAGGGTCACGACCCACAGGTTGAGAACCACAGCTGTAGACTCTGTACTAAAATACATTTTAAAAAAAGAAACAACTCCATCAGGCTATAGAAGAAATCAGATCAGAAATAATCTCTCAGGTTAAAAAAAGAAACAACTCTAAGGGCTGGCCAGATAGCTCAGCAGGCTAAAGCACCTGCTTAGGCAGAGTGCAGCAAAAGGAGTTCAAGTCCCAGTGTGCTGTGCCAGCCCCACCCACAGGGCATGCTGAGATGGTGATTGACACTGGGCTTGGTGGTGTGCATCTGTAATCCCAGAGCTTGAGAGGCTGAAAACAGGATAATCAGTATGAGTCTGATCTACGTAGTGAGACTGTGTAGACCCAATAAACTCTGTACTAAAATACATTTAAAAAAAGAAGAAACAACCATTGGGCTGTAGAAGAAATAAGATCTGAAGTAATTTCTCAGGTTAAAAAAAAAAAGTCAACCAGAATGAAAGAATTGCTCAGCATATCTAAAGAAGACATAGATTTTTAAAAAGAGCATAAAAATGATGGAAACCTTGAATGAACAATATATAAAAGAATTTGAATGCATGAAACAGATTCAAACAGATATTCAACACTTGATCTTAGCCAAAAGGCCGAGAAGTGATCAAACAGATATTCAAGAAATTAAAAATTCCACTGAAAGCTGGCCAAAACTCTTGACCAGAACTGAAGATAGACTTTCAGACCTTGAAGACAGCATTGCAGCTAGCCATTGCAAAAGATCTCTTAAAAATAACAAGGAGTCAGAAAAAGAAAAATAAAATTCAACAGCAGCAAGATGATCCAAAGAAAAACAATATCATATTGATAGGTATCAACAAAAAAAGTAAGAGTCAATGCAAATGATATAAATATGACGTAAATGACATATTTGCAGAAATAATAGCAAAAATTTCCCAAGCATGGGAAAAGAATCTGACATACAGATAAGTGAACCATGGAGGACGTCCATTAGCCATAACCAAAATAAATCCGTGCCAACCTATAATAATCAAGATCCCAGAAATTCAGCACAATGACAGAATATGAAGAGCTATTACAGAAAAGAAACAGGTCACCTAAAGGCAGAATCATGGCAGATTTCTCAACACAAAGTCATGTAGAAGTTCAGAAGATAATCAATACCTACTTCAAAAATATTTACTCTCACAGGATGGCAAATACAGAAGAAATGGGTATATTCCTAAATATAGTTGAATTACCAAAGTTGGAAGAAGAAGATATAAAAATTCTGAATAACCCAATATTATTCAATCAAATTGAAAATATAATTAAAAACTCACCAACAAAGAAAAATCAACATCCTGATGAATTCACTGCTGAATTCTATAAGAAATTTAGAAGATTTAACACCAATTCTTCTCAATTCTTCAATGAAATTGAAAGGGAAATAATTCTCCCAAACTCATTCCTGGAGACATGTATTACCCTGATACCCAACCAGAGAAAGACCCAACCAAAAAAGAGAATATACAGGTTGATCTCCCTAATGAACACAGATACAAAAATCCTCAGTGAAATACTAACAAACAGAATGCAGCAAAATCATCAAGAAGATTATACACCATGACTATGTGAGATTCATTCCCAGGAATGCAGGGATGGTTCAATATACACAAATCAATAAATGTAATAGGCTACTCTACACTGAAGACCCTAAAATCTCCACCAAAAGACTTCTAGATTTAATAACCAAGATTGGTAATGTAGCTGCATACAAAGTCAACACTCAAAACTTAATAGCATTTCTGCACACAAATAACAAACTCACTGAGAGAGAAATTAGGGAAACCACACCCTTCACAATAGCACACACATAAAATGACACATGTAGGAATCAATCTAACAATGGAAGTAAAAAATATGTACAATAAAAATTACGGTACTCCGAAAAGAGAAGTCAAAGAGGATTTCCTAAAATAGAAATATAATCCTTGTTCATACTTAGGAAGGACCAGCACCATGAAGATTACCATACTCTGTAACCTGTTACACAAATGTAAAGCAATCTTGGTCAAAATACCATTAGTAAACACTTCATAGATCTACAGAAAATATTTCTAAAGTTCATCTGTAACCAGAAGAGACCTAGAATAACAAAAGCAATTCTGATCAAAAAGGCAAAGCTAGAAACATCACAATCCCTGACTTGAAATTATACCACAAAGCTACAGTGATAAAATCAGCATTGTACTGTCAAAGAACAGACCTGAAGACCAATGGAATAGAAGATACAAACAGAACTAAAAACATACTCAGCTGCCCTATCTTTGACAAAAGGACTAAATATATTCATGGAAAGATGACTGAAAAACTGAAAAAACTGGCTGTCCATATGCCAAAGACTAAAACTAAACCCATAACTATTTAAGCAAAGTTAAAGTGACTCAAAGATATAAATTTTAACACAGAAACACTAAATCTACTGGAGGAGTAAATAGGTAGCAATCATGAAGACATAGGATTAGGCAAAGAGTTCATGAACAAAAACCAAAGTGTACAGGAAATACTCCAGAGAATCAACAATTGGAATCTCTTATTGAAAATATTTGCACATCTAAAGAAATCACCAACAGACTAAAAAGAAAACCCACTGAGAAAAAAAAAAATTAGTTAACTACCTCTCAGAGGACTTCTATCTAAAACATATAAAGAATTTTTGAAGATCAAGCCCCCAAAATTCAAAGGCCTAATTAAAAAATGGGAATCTGAGATGAATACAAACTTCACAGGTGAAGAAATACAAATGACAAATATGTGAAAAAAATGTTGTCATTGGTCATGTGAGAGATGCAGATTAAAACAACACTGAGTTTCCGTCTCACACCAGAAAGAATAACTATCAAGAAATCAACCCATAACAAATGCTGGTGAGGCTGTGGGGAAAAAGCATCTTTTCTGCTGTTGGTGGGGATGTAGACTGGTACAACTACTATGAAAATCAGTGTGCAGATTCCTCAGAAAACTAGGATTAGAGGTCCCATGCAGCCTTGCCATTTTCCTTCTGAGTATTTTTCCAGAGAAATTGAAAGCATCATGCCACAGCAGTATGTATATGTGCACCCACGTTTATAGCAGCTAAATCTTGGAAGCAACCTAAGTGCCCATCAACTGAGGACTAGACAAAAAAAGATATGGTGTTTTCATATAATGGACTACTCAGCTATAAAGATAAACATGAGGTCTTCATAGGTAAATGGATTCAACTAAGCATAACCCTCATAAGTGAAATAAATTAGACCCACTTGTGTAAACATTGTATTGTCTCCCTAGTGTAAGAAACTGAAAAAGTAAATAAAATCCAATAAAATTGGTTTATTGAAAGTAAACATTAATGTCTTATTATTCCATCGATTTTGCGTGCCTGTACCTGGTAATCTGAGCAATTACTTTGAAGATAATAATATGCAGTATAACGATTATTGTGAATTTCCTATCATCTGGTTTTGGAATTCCATATCATTATTCTAAAATTTAAAAATAGTTATGTTGTCACATCTATAATTAGTTCATTTTATTGTGCATAGTCATTATGTGAACATATTATAATACCTACACTATTTAACAATGTATGTTATGATTCATTCCATCAGCATAGTTAAAGTCACTATTAATATTCTTTTTTTGTTTTGGGGCTGGTGGTGTGGGGGTTGAGCCCAGGGTCTTGCCTGTGCTAGGCAAGTGCTGTCTCTCAGTGTCTCCCAGGGCACGTCTCTGCCAGGGCCACACCCTAAGCATGGAATTGCTGGGTCAAAAGGTAGACAGCTGTTTTGCCTCAGGAAATGGCTCTTTAGGAGAATTCCTTCTGCTCTTCCTAGTTTTTGAACATGTCACAAAGCAACTTCTCCATGGGCGTGTTCCCTATGGTCTTGCAAAAAAAGACGTGCTCAATGCGCTCAGAAGTGAGGCACCTCAGAGCCGGGAGGAGGAGGAGCAGCTTCCCAAACCTGGACAGGAGAGAAGACACAGTCTGTTTTACTCCTGGCTTGAAGCGCCTACCCAGAAAGTGGGGGACGGCAGGGCGGAGAGGAAAAGCACCCAGGGCAGGCAGGAAGGCTAGCAGGGATGGCCCTCAGAGCTTGTAGGAGGGGGTGCAAGCTGTCCTGTTGCTTATAGTGTGGAGCGATTGCGGAGTGAGACGTTGGTGGTGTTCAGCTGTACACCTGAATCTGTTATTCATTACAAGCATCCAGATCATACAATTCATTTTCTATGTATGAGTAAGGGAAGCACCTAGGATGAGAGGCTGTGGCTTCTAAAGCTGAAGACGGGTGCCTCCACTGAGATACCTAAAAAAAGTCACTGTAGCTTTGAATCCAAACCATTTGCTAAAGAAAGGCACTACAAAAACAACAACAACAACAACAACAACAAAAAAACCAAGGTCTGGCCCTGCACAGAGGCTTTGGCTGTGTTAAGTGCCTGACTGGGGCCTTCTCTCTTCCTCTCTGTTCTCCCAGGATCTCCAGGGTGACCCACCCCCTCACCCAATTGCTAAGCTTCCTTTGCTACCTCAGTACTCAGAGAAGAAGGGAGCTCCTTGTCAGAGATAGGTGACATCTATCTGCCATCCCAGCTTTTTTCTTTTTCCTTTTTGATGGAGACAGGGTCTATGTAGTTCAGAATGGCCAGCCTTGAACTCACTACATAGCCCAGGCTCACGAAGGTCCTTCCTGCCTCAGCCTCCTGAGTGATGGGGTTATAGGCCTGCACCACGAGGTGCAACCAGTTTGTGTCTTTCTGATTGGGAGCGAAAGGAAGAAATAACTCTGGGATCTGCAAGCTGCATGCATTGACTCGCTTTAGCGTGTCTGCAATTACATTTCAAACATCACAAGGTTTTAAAGTAACATTAAATTAAAGCTACACATGGTGGCAGATGGCTGTCATCCCAGCACCTGAGACAAGGAAGACAGCTGTGGGTTCGAGGCCAGCCTGGGCTACATGGTGACATTCAGTCCCAAACAAAAACAAAAGCATACGTAAAATGAACACGTCAGGGCAAGCTGCATAAAGGGTAGGTATTGCTTGGTGGGACTTCGGCTCAGCATCTACATATACATCAGCTCACAGTGGAAACTGCGCCTCATCTTGGGTATTGCAATTTCAGAAACGTGCCATCTGCTGACCCGAAGAATCGGAAACGTTCACCTCTACCCTCCCTTCCACCCAGGGTAGTGATGAGCTGCCATGGAAGACACACTGGACGTCTCTGTCAGCATTTTGAAACCTGACCCTTGCGCACGCCACATCCGGGAGTTGGGCCTTCTGGCCTTCTGCTGTGCTCACATGAACTCTCTAAAGTCTTCCTGGACTCTGCAGAAGAGCAAAGTGCCACTGTGCGCAGACTCCTTCCTCGGCTGGGGGCACCAGCTGGCTGCCCTGTTATGTAGCCAAACTGTGGCCACCTGCGGCCACCTCTAAGACACAGCTGGCGTGGCCTCCCCCGAATGCCCGGAGCCCGAGAAGTCACTGCGTGTCTGGTGAGGAGCTTCATGGGGCACTAGAGCTGGACTCAGCTCCAGTTGCACTTGGCCTGCAGCTGTCACCCTGCAGTCCCAGCAGGGTCACCACCATCCACCAAGTACCTGACCCCCTCGCAGGCATCTCTGCAGCATGCGCTGGGCCCTGGTCCTGGTCCTGTCCCCACCAAATCCTTCTCTGGTCACCCTCTGCTCCTGAACAGCTCCTCTTCCCTCACCCCTTCTGGCCACCCAAGGGCTGAGTCCACCATCCCAGCTCCTTCACCCCTTCTGCATCCCTCTTCTCCATGCCCCAGGGCAGACCAGGACTCAGCCGAGCTCCCTGTAAGATGGCAGCACCACCGCGGCCCCAGGTGAGCGCTCAGCACTCAGCGCTCAGCGCCGGGGCCTGCGCGTGAGGCGTCTCCCTCAGTGCCTGCCCCCTCAGACATGGCCTTTACCTGGGCACGTGGGCAGGGGGCCTTTCTGACGCAGCCTCCTACCTTCCTGTGGAACTGTCTGAGCCCCTTCTCTTTCCGTCCTGCTCCAGGCCTCATCCCTCACTCCCATGTCTCCCGTCCACAACAGCCCAGCCTGTTTTCCCAGTACTCAGTGTGCCCAGTGCCCATGGAGGCCCCCAGCCTTGGCATGTGCCTTTTCCCCTCCAAGGGCCTGGGTGTAGGAGATGAGCTGTTGGATCAGCACTGCCTGTTGCCCATCCTGTCTAAGCGGGGAGCCCTGAGCCCTAAGTGGAATGGGGGAGGGGCCGGCGGGTGGGTGGGTGTGGGCCGGGCAAGGGCAGGCACAGGTACCTCACGGGCTGGCTGGGGTGGTGCGCCTTGCTGTGCTGACTCAGCATCATCTGGGACTGGTCCTGCAGGGCCTCCACATGCTCAGGATCCTTCAGGCCAGGAGTCTCTGGGGAGAGGCAGTGCAGTGAGCTCCCTTCCAGGGCTTTCCAGCTTGGCTAGTTGCTCTGGGGTACCAGGGAGGGCACCAGGGCACCGATCCCATGCCTCACCCAGTCCTCTGGAGGCTCAGCCAAGACTCTACCTGGCTTAAACAGGACCAGGGCCTTCATGCAGGCAAACTCTGTGGGGTCCACGGCCAGAGCTCGGAAGCGGGCCACGGTCTCCTGTAGGAAGCGCCTCTCTGTGCTGGCCAGCGCCAGGCGGCCCTGAGAGCTGCTGGCCACTGAGGCCTCGGCTGGGGCCAGCAGGGGACAGCTGTCCAGGGGCAGGGACCACTGAATGGCCCCAAGGAGGAAGAGTTCGCCCCAGGCCTCTTCCAACAGGATCACCTGTGCTCAGAGAGGGCCAGGGCATCAGGGAGGCCACTGCCCTTCTGCTAGCCCCAGCCTCCTTGTCTTCTCCCAGGCAGGACAGGCGGTGCCAGGTGTCAGATTTCCAGGCTAACAGCAGTGCTGGCCGTGGCAACCTCCAGCCTTAAGGAAGCCTGGGGGCCAGGATGTAGGACAGCCTTGGGACAGGTTCCCAGAGTGGCCAAGCTGAGTGTGCTCAGAAGAGACTTGGAGTTTTGGTGATTGGACTGGATCCTGGGCTTTCACAGTGAGCTACATCCTTACTCCATCCTCTTTGTTTGAGACAGGATCTAAGTTGTCCAGAAGGGAACCCAGGATGGCCAAGTCCTGGCACCTGTGCGTCCCTGGTTACTGTCCCTGTTCCACAGGTATGTGACCCAGTGGTCACTACCCAAGCTGGGTTTCCCCCACCTCTCCCCACACAGGGATCCAGGGGCTCCTAGCAGAGCTGGCTCCAGGGGTTCTGGACCCTGCCCAGCCCAGGGCTGGGGGCCCACAGTTGACACACCTGGTCCCGGAAGGGCAGGTTGGACAGCACCGGCAGGTTCTTGGCCCACTTGACGGCCATGAAGAGCAGACGAGCTGATGTCTCCTGGACGCTGTCCAGGCCACAGGGTGACACTGGGAACTCGGGGTCATTGCTGGTGACATCAATGTTCTCCTCGGCTGTTGGGGGAGGACCGTGTGACCTTAGTGGTGCCCCTACAGGAAGCAGCGGGAAGGCTCTGGAAGGGTCGTGGCCCCCACTGCTCACCATCTTCCGGTTCCAGCTTTGCACACGTCTCAGCTGTTATGAGGCTGTCCAGGAACTGGTGGCCCAGGGCTCGGGCCCCAGGAGCGGGGCCCCGGGTCATGGTTCCCGTCAGGGTCGGGGTGGCTACCTGGAGCTTGGGCCGGGGCTCACCGCTGGACTCGGAGCTGTCCAGCCGGACCTGGGCTGCGCTCCGGGGCTGGCGCTCGTTCTGCACGGCTGCGGGCGCAGAGTGGTCAGGATGCGCGTGACCGCACTGCTGTCCCTGCCACCCCCACCCCACACCCCACTCACCGTCCTGGTTCATGCCAGCCTGCAAGCACTTCTTCAGCCGGCAGGCCTGGCACTGGTTGCGATGCGCTTTGTCCACAGGGCACATCCCCATGCCCACTTGGCACCTGCAGGGACCGGAGTTTGGGGTCAATGTCCTGGCCAGATGGCCAAGGCCTGGGAACAGGGGCCAGCAGGCACCCTCACCTATAGATGAGCCCCCGCCGCACGCTGCGCTTGAAGAAACCACTGCAGCCATTGCAGGCATAGATGCCATAGTGCTTCCCGCTGCTGCTGTCCCCACACACGCGGCATTGGAGCGCAGGCCCTGTGGCTGCTGCGGCAGAGCAGGAGGAAAGGTGGGCCGCACAGAGGATGCTGGCCAGCTGTGGCAGGGTCCTCCCTCCCTGTTTATTTTTGTGTGAGGTGGGCTGGCCTCGAACTTGGGGCGATCTTCCTGCCTCAGCCTCCCCAATGCTGGGGTTACTGGTGTGCACCACTACCTCTGGCTTTTGTCTCACATTCAGACACAGCCCTCCTTCCCCTCTGGAAAAGCATCCTCCACACCCCATGCCAAGGACCCCAGCACCAGCTTCTTCCCCACCTACCTTTACTTCCCAAGTTCCCCTCCCCTGCAGGTGGTATCTGGCTCCCATAAAACTATTCCTAGCTTCACCCCTGGGACCTCTCTCCTGCTGAGCCCTTGGGGCGCTTCTGGCTACCCTATTTCCCCATAGAGCAGTCTTATCCTGTGTGTGTTCCCCCGTATCTCTACTATTCTGGGTCCCTTATTTTCCCCAAATCCCCAAGGGCTAAGGCACTCCAGACTGCTCCCCAACGGCCCAGGCTCACCTCCGAGCAAAGCCGTACCTGCTGGGTCCTCTGCCAGGCCCCACCTGCCTGGAGACTCCTTCCTGGAGGCAGTCACAGCTGCGGGGATGGCTGCAGCCATGTTGGAGCTTGTGGGCGCTGCTGGCCCAGCTCTGGAAGGTCCCGCAGTGTGTCTGCGTCTGCCTCCCCTCCTGTCTCCTTCTGCCTCTCCCGCCTCCTGTCCCTGCCGTCTGGACTCAGGAGTGTCCCCAACTTCTTGAGGTCCCCCACAGCCGTGGCTCTGCGTGAGGAGATTTCTCCGGGGCGGTGCTGGGCGCAGTTCATGATCCTCTTAATCTTTACCGTCTCCCCAGGGATCAGCAGGCTGCACGGTAGCAGCGTCACCAAGGTGCCTCTGGGAGCCAGTCGGTCCCGCTGTCCCCACGTAGTTCCTGGTCTCTCTGTCCTGTGCCCTCTGCTCTCAGTGGCAAGTTCTGAAGGAAGCGTGTGGACCCCACCCGCTGGGCCAGAACTTTGCTGGGCCCCAGCCCACATCTAAAGCAGGAGACCTGCTTTGGTCCCAGGCACTGCAGCCTCTGCCCTAGAGCTCTTCTCTCCAAGCTCTTAGGGTTTGCACCACCTGGGTTGAGCCCAGGGCCTCTGCTTCAAGCTACAGCCTGAGCTTCTCAGGCTGGGTTCACACTTGTCACCCTCCTGCCTTAGCCTCCCAGGCCAATCTCTTGGTACAGGGAGGCTTGGGGACCATCACAGCTCAAGGCTCTTGTCTCCTGGGAGACTAGAAACCCCTGAGGCCTATGGGGTTTGCCACACATACACAGGGCCTGAGGCTGGCTGTAGTCAGGAGGCTGGTGAGCGGACAGAATGGTGAGGGCAGTTGTTCCCCTGGCTGGAGGCTGGGCCTGCAGGACGGGGGTGGCAGTGGGGGTACAGCCTGGGGGCTGGCGTGGCTCAGTGACCCGGGTCCTCCCGTCCTTGCCTTCTGTTCCCAGCAGGCCCTGAGGAAGACAGGGAGGAAATGCAGGGGGTGGGGTGGGCTCTGCCTCCTCGGCCCCTGCAGGGAAAGGCTACAGGGCGGCAGCAGCAGACACAGATCCTTATCTCTGCCCTCTGCTAGGTCACAGGCCAGGTGCCCCTTAGCAAGAGACAAGCTGTGCAAACCTGAGTGAAAACAGATGGTGATACTTGTGCCTCCTGCCTGCGGGTGTGCCTGGGGAAACTGAGTCAGACAACTCCCAGCAGGTGCTTCCCAATGAGGCAGAAGAAATCAAAGGGAGACAAGAGACAAGGAAGCCATAACTAAAAGCGTCACACTTTGAGGAAGACCTTCATGTCCAGGAGCAGCCCAAGTTCCTGAGGTAACCCACTGTACCTGCTCAGGACTGGAAGTGCATACCCTGGCTCCACTGAGGACCCAGCAGCCAGATGGAGCCTGATCTGTGATAAGCAACGGGTGGAGCCAACTCAAAGAATATCCAAATTACCAATCAAGAACAGCCACGCCTAGAGCACAGGCTAACACCCTTGGGGCTACCTTTTCTGGGGTTTCCAGCCCTTCCCGGGAGCCATAGATGTCCCCAGTTCCAAACTGGAAGGCCACTCTGCCTTGCATGGATCCCAGAGCCCCTGGTCATTCCAGGGGCAGAGTGGTGGGGAGGGGGTGCAGCCCCTGGAAGGGGGTTAACGCTCCCTGTGACAGAGCAGCACTATTTCGGATTTGGGAAGTCAGCCCCGAGGCTTTGCAGGCTAATCGGCTTTCTGGGGCCTCGTAAGATCGAGGCCAGGGGACCGAGGTGCTCACCTGTCCCCCTCTGTTCTCTTGCCCGAAGTCACCTCCAAGGAGGCTCAGGTCCCCCAAGGGCCAAGGCCTAGGTGCTGTCCCTGAACCTGGTTGAGCACTCACTCCTCCCTACTCTGCACCCACCCACCCTCCACTTGAGCTGGGCCACCAGATCCCCACCACAGTGCTCACCTGCACAGATATCGTGGCCTAGACCAAGACACCTGTAAGACCGTCCAGGTGCATAGGGGACCAAGGCAGGGCCTGGATGAGCAAGAGCTGTCCCCAAATGTGTTCAGAGAGGTGCTCAGGATGCAGGGCAGGGTCACTCAGAGGCCAGGGTGCTGGAGGGGGTTCCACCCACCTGGGAATGCAAGGCCCCAGAGGCTCCAGCCAGCAAGCTCATGGGGACACCAAGGAAACTGAATCAGCGACTTGGGGCCATAGCGCCTGACGCAGAGAGTGTGGAGACTGGATGCAGAGGGCGGCTGCCAACCCCAAAGCCCTGCTCACCCCAGGCTACTCCTGGGAGAAGCCCTGAGTTGGACCTCCCTTCCCTCCTCACCCAGTATGGGATGGGTGGAGAGGAAGCAGAAGCCAAGTGCTTGGTCTGGGACCCCAGGGCCAAGGCGGCAGTTTTTCCCACAGGCCACAGCAGGGTCATTTGGGGGTGAAGAGGGAGGACCAGGTTTGAAAGCCACCCTGGGGAGCAGAGCAACAGACCCGGCAACCTCACTGGCACAGGTGACTGCAGTGGTGCCGGAGTCCAGACACCACAGGAACCTGCAACAGCCTTTGTGTTTTTGACAGAATAGTTCAGATGAGTGACCAGCTGTCACCTGGAGTAGGGGTTAAAGGGGAGATCAGAGGGACAGAGAGATGACGGCTTCAAGCATGGAGAGGCCAAGGTGGCGGTGACACTGAGTGAGGTCCCCGAGACATTTCTGTCATTCACTGAGTCTTTAGGGGCTGACTTTGCCCTTGTGTAGGGCTCTGTTTTACAGCATGAAATTCATAGATGTTACGCAAAGTAGTCAAGGAGCCGGGACTAGAACAACTTGAGTTATGCGCCGCGGTGATGGGTCATGGCGAGAGTGGAAGGGCAGGCAGAAAAGGAATCGTTTTCTGAGTTTAAGGGCATGGTACAGAAGTCTGTTGTCACCTCCGGCCTCCGGCCTCTGGACACCAGCATAGATCGATTCCTTTTTCTTCCCAGCCTGCTCAACCCCCTGCCTCAGTCTCTGGACCCCCTTTCCCCACCTTATCAGTATTACCGTTTTTATTTTGTGGCTGTCTCAGCCCACCTTGGGGATGGGGCCGTTGTGCCGGGGATTGAACAGCAGTCCCTGGGCGCTTGCCTAAGTTTGCCTGAGGAGGCAGTATAGCCCTCTGAGCTATATCTCACCAGCCTGGGACTACCACTTTTAGCTCATATTTACAACATACCATGCTTACATTCACTGTGTAGATCTGGTGCACCTGTGTGACTCCTCTTGAATCTTTTACTTCCCCTCTACTTGCCCTCTATCCCTTCCTGTTTCCAAAGATCTGTCTCCCCGTGTCCTTCTAGCAAACTGTGCTTTGCTCTTTATTTATACTTGGTCTTATTCAAATTAGAGAAAGGCACCATACAGCAGTTAAGAGAATGGGTTTGCTTAACATGCTGCAGGTGCATCTGTTTTCCTACAAATGTCTTCAGTTTGTCCTTCTTTATAGCTGAGTAGTATTCCATTGCATACAGAAGCCACATTTTCTTGATCGATTCAGACTACGTAGTTCAGTCTGGGTCCGGCCAGTTAGCCCCTGCATGGGCTTGCAGCCTGATAGTGCCACTTCCTCTGCCTGACACAGGCAAGCACAGGACCCAGCTGGGCATCAGCTGGGGGAGGGGTTCCTTGTCCCCATGCCTTGGCCCTCAACACCTGTTCAGAGCTCACTGCTCTAAGGTTGCATTCCGGGCCAGGTTTTGTCCTTACTGGAGAAGCTCATCTCAGGCCAACTTTCTGTCCCCCATCAAACAGGGGAGCCTGGGACTGGGGTCAAGGTTTTACTGCATCTGGGAGTGAGGCTCACAGTACCCTTCTAGGACAGGAAGTTGTACTGTATTTTCCTGATTTCCTACAGTGGGAATGAATTAGACAAGAACAGTGGGACCCATCTAGCAAGAGACACCTGCAGTATTTGACCTACAGTTCACTCTGTTAGAGACAGGGTCTCACAGTGGAGCCTAGGCTGCCCCGACCTCCAGGGGATCCTCCTGCTTCAGCCTCCTCAGTGCTGGGGTCACAGTTGTGCACTGCCACACCCAGCTGTTTTCACTTTATTATTCGGACTTCTGGCCCTTGTCTGCAGGCAGGTGAGGCCCTAAGCTGGGGCCTAAAGGAAAAGAACAAAGACCCAGCAAAGCCTAGAGCCTGGTGGCTGGGGTGTGTGGTCCCGTCCGTCCCCCCCCCCCCCCCAGTCTGTGATGGCCAGCTGCTGGGGCAGACGCCAAAGGATTACTCAGCTCAAAGCCTTGGATCTGCTGACGAAGGCACCAGAGGCCACCTTATCACTAATACAATTATTCCCAGAGGGGTCGGGTCAGCAGCCTCCTGTGACTCCCAGCTGGGGCAGGGGTGGGGCAGAGTAGGTGAGAGGTGTGCCTGCTAAAGCCACAGAGAGAGCTGACCTCCTTCCTAGGGTCCTGTCACCAGGGAGGTGGCAGGCCAGGGGGAGCAAGACAGCTTGGCCACTGTCAGGCAGGTGTTAACAGGGCTCTGGATCTGGGGCAAGGCTAGATCCACCTGACAGCCTGTCTGTTTGGGGGATTTCTTCAAAACGCTGCCGGCCTGGGTCTCTCCACTAGATCAGGCGAGAGGGCACAGGCTCCGGCGCCGAACGCCTGCCGCTCCGCCCCTGGAGGTTCGAGAGAGACTGAGGCTGCTCTTGCAGCAATCTGGCTTCCGAGCCCACGCAGCTGTGGACCACCGGCTCAGCCTGCAGGGAGGCCCGGCCAGGCCAGCGCTGCCCTGCCCTGCCCTGCCCAGCCCAGCCCAGCCCAGCCCCGCCCCGCCCCGCCCCGGCCCCAGCCCCGCCCCAGCCCCCAGCCCGCTGTCTTTGTTCCCTCTTTTGGGGACCTGCTGGCTGTTGAGTTTCCTCTCCTGAGTGCTGCCCACAAAACCAGCAGCCTTAGCCTGGTTTCACGAACTCCAGGGGGATTTCTGGCCACGGATCACAGGACGCCTTTCTTCCCTGGATGAATCAATGGCTGCTTTAGGAGAAGGCTCAGAACCCCAAGAGGCCGACGCCAGCCGGCGGGGAGTGTCCTCAACAAAGTCCCTCTGTTCTCCTCTCAAGATAACATTGAGAAATAAGCAGATCTTGCTGCATCGCTTTCCCAGCCCTTGGCAAGCGACAAAAAGCCTGGGCAGAACTGCAAGGCCCCAGTCAGTCCTAAGTTGGAGAAATAAGGCATTGTGTCCTCAGCTGGGGTGGGGGCCACATGGCTCGGATGCCAGCTTCCTGGGAGGCTGAGGCAGGAGGATCAAAAGCTCAAGGCCTAAGAAGCCGCCCCTGCTATCTGTTCAGGTTTACTTTTGAGGTCCTAGGCCACGGCATGACCGCTGCAACGGTTTATGGAACCGTCCCCAGTGGAGTTGTTCCTGTGAGTCTGTTCAAGCGTGACCTGTTTGACTTTGTTACTGCACTAGCTATGTTTTCCAACACACTTTATCAGCTCCACTAGGGCCGGGGAGATAGCTCAGTAGAATAAGTGCCTGCCTGGCAGGCTCAGGGTCTTCAGTTCAATCCCTGGTACCACAACAAACAGATAAAAATCAGCTTCCCTTAGCAGTTTGGCTGCAGTATCCAGTGCCTTTCCATGGAGGGAGGGCACATTCTTTATAGAACATCTCAGAACACGTGTGAGCCATGGCAATTTAAGAGACGGAGTGCAGGATGAGGAGTGGCCCTGTTGTAGTCAGAGTCACCCAGCTTTCTGAACTCAGTTGTCATACTGCGGACCCCTGCCCTCCCCTCCACTGCCTGCTCCCCTTTTTTCTATTGGGGATTGAATCCAAGGCTTTTGCACTGAGCCATAACCGCAGCTCTTTTTATTTTGAGACAGGATCTCACCAAGTTGCCCGGGCTGACTGCAAATGCACAATCCTCCTGCCTCAGCCTCCCGGAGTCCTATGCTGTCCCTTCATCCTTGTGCTTTTTTTTTTTTTTTTCCCCATTTTAGGGAAAGGTCAAGAGCTGGGATTGCAGGCGTGTACCACCATGCCCAGTCTCAACTGCCACCTCAGCCTGCCCCAGGAGTGGGCTGGTATGGCAGGCCTGGGGATGGAAGCCCCAGCCCCCTGCCTATTTTGCTTGCAGGCGCTTTAATCCACTGAGCTATTTGGCTGGCCACATCCATGAGCTGTTTAACAGTTTCTTACGCAAGCTTGGCTGGCACTGTGATATGCAAGATGCTGCTGTTGTCGCCAGGCATGGAAGCAGCTATGTACAGCTTTTAAAACTGTATGTATGTATGTATGTATGTCTGTACGTATGTAGGTTCTGGCTGGCTCAGCCTGCCCTGGGGGTGGGGCTGGCGCAGCATGTGGTGCCGGGGATCGAACCACGGGTTCCTGTGACTGCCTAAACTTGCCTAAGCAGGTGCTTTAGACTGCTGAACCATCTCACTGGCCTCTGCACAGCTTTTAAATACATGATGCCTGTTTCCATTTCATCTGCCAATGAAATGGTTTTATATGTAGGAAAAATCTTAAGAGGAAATAACAAGGAACAAAGGACCATGAACACAACACAAAAACTGGAACTGGTTCTCAGAGGCATTCTGACTGATACTAAGTGTAACATATTTTGATATATAACATCTTTAAATAAATATTAATAGACAACCTACATAATGCAATATTCTATTTAATATAGTGTTTTTTTAAAAATTTATGGATCTTATCTGTTTCTTTAGCAGGAATGATGATCTATCACTTATTTATCTCTGCCTTAGTCTCCCAGAAATATGTTAGAAACCAGCCTGACTAGGGCACCTAATCTCAAAAAAAAAAAAAAAAAAAAAAAAAGCCAGGTGTGGCTCAATTGACAAATGGAGTTGATGTTGATGGCTGCTGTGGGTGATGGTCACGTGGGTTTCCCTGGCTTATGTTCAACTAGGTCTCACAGGGGGCTCACTATGTAGCTGAGGGCAGCCTCCAACTTGAGGTGATCCTCCTGCCTCAGCCTCCTGAGTGCTGGGATTACAGGCCTGCACTTCCATCCCCAGCTGTTCTTGCCCTATTAGCTCTAATTGTGTTTGTGACTCAAATTTCACAACAAAATGTTAGTTTATTTTTTATCTTTTATTTTTTATTTATTTATTTATTTTGTCTTTTTGAGACAGGGTCTCGCTATGCAGTTCAGGCTGGCCTTGAGCTCACTTTGGTAGCCCAGGCTGGTCTCGAACTCGCACTGATCCTCCCGCCTCAGCCTCCCAAGTGCTGGGATTACAGGCATGCACCACCACGCCCGGAAAAAATGTTAGTTTAAAATATGTGCCTGTGCTGGGCGTGGTGGCGCATGCCTGTAATCCCAGCACTCGGGAGGCTGAGGCAGGAGGATCCGTGTGAGTTCGAGACCAGCCTGGGCTACGAAAGTGAGCTCAAGGCCAGCCTGAACTACATAGAGAGACCCTGTCTCAAAAAGACAAATAAATAAATAAATAAATAAATAAACTTAAAAAAAAATATGTGCCTCCATACAAGTGGACCACATGAAGTGTGAGGTGGGAAGGGTGTTGGCTGAGCTTGGATGCCCCCTGGACACACACTCTCTGGTCCAAGCCCTTGCTGCCTGCCCCACCCCCATTAGAAATACCTTTCCTGGCAGGTAGATTGGGGGTGAGGTACAGACCGTTGGGGTGGGAGGGTTGTGGCTGGGACCCCTCTCTTTAAAGCCACCAGATGGCATGCAGGAGTGGGGCTGGGACCTCCCCTCCTCTTCCAGTCCACACTGGGTCCTGGCCACTTGTGATGTCCCTTCCCCTTTGCCCGCGCTACAATACCATCTTGAATTTGTGCTCTCCAGACTTTGGCCCCCACATCCGGGTCACCAGCTTCAGTTATTAGGCCCACCATTGCCCTTGGCCATGAACCAGAGCTCTAGGAAAAGAAATCCCTGTGTCACGGAGGGCTGGACCCCTGAGGGGAGGAACCTGTTTTTGAGTGACTATGGGAGCACAAGGGTGTCCTGGGTGCCTTGATGCCCATGGTGCAGACCAGAGCCCAGCTAGCTCTTGCTACCTGCCATCGCCCTCTCTCCTGGCCAAGAGGTTAAGATTGACTGAGTGACTCAAGTAAGGGAAGGGTGGCTGTGGGGGACGAAGGAGGCATTCTCTAGGGAGCGATGCTTCGAGAGCCCTGATCCAAGCACTGTTTCCCGAAAGATCTTTCTTAGGCTTCCCTGAAGGGACGGGACCCAGCAGAAGCTCAGCTCCAAGACTGCCTGTCCCTTACTGGTGGCCTCTGCCCACAGGTCTGGGATCAAGCCCCTCCCAGCTGGTGCTTATTACCCTGCTAACCACACAGCTGAGGGACCACTGCCCTCACCTGCCACTCAGCAAGGCCCCCACTAACCACACAGCTGAGGGACCACTGCCCTCACCCGCCACCCAGCAAGGCCCCCACTAACCACACAGCTGAGGGACCACTGCCCTCACCCGCCACCCAGCAAGGCCACCGCATGGACGCACTTGTCTGTGAGCAGTTTGCCCCCTGCGTAGTGTATTTCATTTCCCCAATTTTAGCATCTTTGCTGGAAATTGGAAACTGCAGGCTTCATTAGTACCATGAGGCCCCTGCAGCGTAGGATTTACAGCCTAGTGGCCGATTTGGGCAGCACTGTCTTGCGTTTCACACAGTTTTGGTCATTTCTGCCCAAGCACCCACGGGAAGCACTTATAATGGAGAGCTCCTGGCCCACACAACCATAACCACCGAAAGTTGCATTCTGAATGGGAAGGATTTGCCACACAAAGTTAGGGAATGTCACCGTCACAGCGAGACAGTGTTCCCTAGGAAGGATTTCCTGTGTCCCCATGAGAACCAGAGACCATTTGAGCAGACCTTGCTCTTTGTACTCTATGGGCCACTGCCTGCAGGGTTTGGTGAGCAGTATGGAAAGAGGTCATCTGCAAGTTAAAACTGGGCACCCCTGTCAAGTTAAATGCAGAGGACCTACCGGTGACAAGCAGCCATCCCCACACCGGGGCCATCCTGCAGCGGTTCCTGGTCAGGTGGCTTCATTGCGTCACGCACACAGAGGCGGAAAAGACAGGAGGAAAGCAATTGGGCGGGCCGGCCGGTGCCTTCCGGTTGGAAAGGGGCCTGGTGGGAGGAGTGGGAGGGAGGAGGTCGTGGACGCTGATGGGGACACAGAGCACCTGGGATACCAGCTCAGCGGTGAGCAGGAGCTGATCCCCTGAACCTGAATGCGGGCACGTGCTGCATTCTGACCACCTGCTGCTCCCTTGCCTGGGCTCCACCAGGATAAATGAGCTCTTTCTTTTTTAATTAGTACACATTAGTAGTACCTGTCTGCATTCATCTTACGGGTGAGTTACCTTACATAACATAGTTAACTCTTTTTATTCCTTTGCAGGTAAGCATAGCCAGCGATGCCATTTTTGGCTAAGATGGTCTAAAAGGAAGGTGGCCAGTTATAGGAGAGGATTCTGGGAGTGTGTTTGCTTCCCTTGGTAAAGAGACAAATGCAGCCGCAAACTGCCCTTCCCGAAGACGGATGTGACAGCTGGGGCAGTAGAAGCTGTCTGGCAACCACGAAGGAGAGGTCGAGAGAGGCCCGAGAAGTGGGCCCCGAGCACCCAGCGCCTGAACCAGTGCCACCTGCTCTCTCCCTCCTGATTTGTTACAAAAGAGCAACACAGCCCTAAACCTAAGCGGTCAGGTTTGCGTTTACGCATGGCCAAGTGCATGCCTCTGTGTCACAATTGGGTTAGCAAAATTAAATTGCGTCTAACATCTAAGCGCAAAGGCCCAGTTTAAGTCCGCGATCCTAGACTTTGCAAAAGCCTTTTTTTTTTTCAGGTGGGGGTCAAGGTCTGGTTGCATAGTTCAGGTAGACTCTGACCTCACAGCTGGTCCCCTTGCTGCAGCCTCCGAGTGCTGGGATCGCGGAGTGGCTGAAGCTCTGTTTACTGAGGCTGTGCCCGGTACCCCAGCCGGCCCAGCTGCACAGAGCCCACAGGCGAGAAGCCAGCTGGGCTTGAGACAGCTGAGCCGTTTTTGAAAGGCACTGCTGGAGCAATGCAGAGAGACCACGAGTCAGGTCAGAGAAAAGACATGTCACACTGCAGATCTTTTAACCAGTTTATTGTATTTTTACAATAAAAATAAATTAGTCATACACAAAATAGTTGTCGTTTCTCCTGAAAACAGGCCGTATTTACTCGTATAACCCACCACGCATTCTCTATTCCCTAGAGAACAGACTCACATCACCCAGGAGCTAGGGTGGACCGAGTGTGCTGTGTGCTCCTGGCCTCTTGCTCCTGGCTATGCAGTCACAGGACAACCTGCCACCCTGGCCCGGGTCCCCAGGGGGACCCCTGGAGCCACAGGCCTTCAGGCTCTCCCTGCCCAATCTGCAGCTTGGACCCTGGTGGCCTGATGGCAGGTGACCTGAGGACAAGCAGAATCCGGGACAGGCCATGTGTCCTCCGAATGTGGAGAGACAAGGAGCGGGCGGGTTACATGAGGAAATAAGTGTTAAAGATGGAAAGACAGCAATCATGTCCAGGAACGATGCCCGAGTGGAAGCCCTGAACAGTCAGAACGAGTAACTTATGTTTGCTCTTAAACCCAAGGAGTTTGACTCTTCTGTGTACTCAGTGATGGTGAAAAATGGACTTAGCATAAGGCAGTGTGGGGTAATGCTGTTCCAGGAAGCTGGTTAGGATGGACAGATGATTTTACACAAAGTGGATGGTATATGCAAATAAATACCTATTCGGTCCCTTTAAAATTAACATACTCTAAATTATAGAACTATTTTGGCGTAGTGACTTATTCTGCAGATAGAGTTCAGAATACATATTTCCTATAAACATCTTGTATTTACAAAGAACAACATAATAAGTTATCACAAAGTATATCCTTCCTTCAAACTGCAGAGGGGAGCAGGGGGTCCCTGCAGGCAGGGTTTCCTTGTAGGTAACAGAATGGGTTTCCTGGCGCTGAGCAGGGGCTTACTGTCTGGAAGATGCTGAGCATACTGGCTGGAAGTTGCCACTGTCTAGTGGTTCGTGAGCCAGGGAACAGGGAGAATGTAGATAGAATTAGGACTTGAGGCTGGCACAGGGCAGAGAATCACTCTACCCCAGCAGAGACGGAGGAGAGCCAGGAGCAGAGAGAGGTGGGTGGGACGTAAAGGGCTCCTGGCTAATGGACGTGCTGTCTCCCTGGCCACACCACGTGTATCTGTGACACAGGACCAGATGGGCATCTCTGCCCACGCTGCCAGCAGTTCTCTGAGATATGAAGCCACATTCAGCTTCAGGGAGGGAAGCACTGATGGGTCTGAAATGGCCCACATAGTAGCAAAAGCTGGCAGTAGGACGGGATGGATGTGGGTCGCACTCGAAGTCCTCACTAAGCTGCTCTAGTAACGTGAGTGCCAAAGCCCCAGCTTGGAAATGACCCTGAACATCACAGTGGCCAGCCAGTTGTCTGAGACCCTCTCGTACATCCCGACACAGGGCCACTTGGCTTTGGGGATATCTCCAAGGGTGGGCCAGTCACCACTGGCCACAAGCTTCTGACACTGCCGACTTGTTCTTCTGCAAGAGCAAAAATCCGGCTTCTTGGAGCTTCTCCCTCCGAGCCTAGGACAGCTCCCATGGGGCTGAACCCTTCCCCAGATCCCTCGCCCTTACAGGGTGTCCCTCTGTCTCTACCCATCCCAGCTGGTTTTCCCCGCCTGGACATTCCAGATGGGCAACAGTCTCCCCAGGTGTGGCTCTAGGTAAAATCTGGCACCCATGTGTTCTCGGGTCACCTGAACTCCCGTGAATTTTTTTTTTTTTTTTTTTTTTGGCTTCATCCTACTTTCCTTAGTTTTGTGAACTAAAACACATCTCCTAACCTTTTATGTCTATGGTTTTTAAACATCCAAAGGTAAATCTTAGGGGTCGGGGAGATAGCTCCGTGGCACAAGTGTCTACCTGGCAAGTGCAAGCTCGTAAGTTTGAACCCCGGTCCCACCAAAAAAACAAAAACAAAAAACCCAAAACAAAACAAAGAGATAAAATCTTAATGTTGCTTCCTGGTGAGTTAAGATCTGGGTTGTAATCCACTCTTCTGATCAGTTTAGATCAGGCAGCTGTTAGCTACTCCACCAGCTCTCTAATTTCATGTCAACCAGTTTCTCTTCTAGCAAAGCATCAATTTCCCTATCTAAACTGTGTTAAAAAAATAGCAAAGACCGGATTTGGTCTCCACCTACTGGGCAGGTGCAGAATATTCAACTTGGCTTAACTTCCGGTTGTCTTTCTTATCACTTCTATTTATGTATCCTTTTGAAAATTGTTACCCTGACTTGACCTGAGCGATATTAGTTGAAAATGCTGAAAACAGAAAGCACTGGCGTAGGACAATAATATCTAGATTTCTCTTGGGGTCAAACAGCATGCCTGATGAAAAGAAGTCAAACTAGTGCCATTTTCTGTCCTTTCATAAAGCTACCCTGGGAAGGAGAGATTGACATATACTCAGAGAAATGAAGAAAGAGCCCTGGGCTGGAGTAGGAAGGGCTGAGGGACGGATGAAGGAAGCTCCTGCCCCGGGGTTCTCTCAGGCTGGGCCACCTGGAAACCTTTACCGCAGGGAACTGGCTCCCTCTAGTGGCGGCTTTGCAACATCGGGTATTTCCAGTCCTTTTTCCAAGCCGGGCAGGTGGGCCCTGAGTCTGGAAAGGACCGGGGTCAGGAGGTGGCCCCTGCCCTAGGCTGAGAGAAACAAGACTTCTCGCTGAGGTTTTGCTGAGTTCTGCGAGGGAAAACACATAACAGCTTTATCTAATTTTAAAACTGCAGGGGATAAGGCAACTCTGTATGGGGGCGGGGAAGGGGGCGGTGTTAAAATATAAATTTCCACTCCGCATTCTGGCCAAGGCAGGCACCGGAAGCCTGGGAAGGTCCTGGTGGGCGACGAAAGGACGGAGGGGAGATGGGTGCTGGGAAAGGAGACGGCGCGCCTGGAGGGAGAGCGCCCCAAGGCCGGCTTTCCTGCACTCCGCCCTGGCACGGAACCCAAGTCCCCGTGGGATGCGCCGTGCCGCACAATGTGTGGTCAGGGGCTGAAATGAGAACTGGGCGCCCAGCTTGGACTGGCTGCAAGCCGACAAAGCCTCTGTTCTGGTGACCTGGTTCCAAATATGCGTGGACCCCAAGAATAGTTCAACTAGGGTCCCCTCTCCCTGTGACAGCATGGCACACACAGGCTGGCCCAATGCCACACATGGCAGGATGGCCATGTCCAAGGAGGAGCCCTGTCGTCTCAGAGAAGTGGCTAGGTAGCCTGGGGGTGGGGGGCACGGGACCCGTGGATGCTGAGGAGGTGCTGCCATCACTGGTCCAGGCGTGAGAATTCCTGAGTGGAAGGCCTGGGGTGTTGCCCTCCTACAGGTCAGCCGTCTCTTTAGGGACTGGGCGCTCCCTCAGCGTGGTGGTCTGCGCCCCCTTGTGGGTGGCTTGGATTGCTGGGGCGCTTCCTTTGCTTAACTAAACCAGCCTCCCTCCTGTCTGCACCTCCTGTCTCCAGTGAGCAGGCCCGGAAGGCACAGCCTGCTGGAAAATAAGAAGCCAGCCTGGGCCCGAAGAGGCAGGCATGGGGACAGGCACCTGCATTTCCGGGCATCTCTGGTCTCCTGTGGTACCCTGTGGTGCGGCAGGGGGACCTGCCTGTCACCTGAACAGTGGCAGAGGATGGGATGCCCTGGAAATGCACCTGGTTCCCCAGGTTCAGGAGCTGGCAGGACACCCCCAGAGCACCACCCAGAATAAGGCTGGAGGAAGGCAAGTGGGTGAACTGCAAATCCTCACCGACGTCTGGTCAAAATGCGTGGGGATAAGCATAAGGCTTCCTTGGAATGGGAGATTTATAAGTCCACAGTTGTTTAGCTTGATATTCTTCTTGATGAAGGAAAGAAAAACAACACTGAAATTGCCTTCTGTTTTCTAGGTGCACGGCGCCCCTGTTCAGGGCAGAGCCCTCTGCAGTTCTCTTGCCGGGTGAAGCGAATTGAGAGCTGGGATGCGGGGTCCATGGCTTCTCCTAGGCTGGCTGCAAGAATGCAGGTCTTGGTCAAGTCTAGGGGAAGTGAGGGCTGAGTCACGTGGGTAAGGGGAGGCCTGCAGGGCACAGAGGAAAAGCCACAGAGCACTCCTGAAAAACCCGAGTGAGACTCTGGAGCTCTGCGGGGCTCACAGCCTAGACCCTGCAGGGGCCACGCACAGCACGTAATGGACCCTGGGAGGGATGGCTGAGGGTGGCGGAGGGACGTGTCACTTGAGGCAGCACTAGAATAGCAGGCAACTCCCTGGCTCCCACTGCGGCTGTTCTGTCCCTAGCACAGTTCTGCTGCAGCTGCTGCTACTGCACTGAGGGAAGCCAGTCATCCCTCTGTGTGTGCGCGCGTGTGTGTGTGAGTGCGCGCGTGTGCATGCGCGCGCGGTGGGAGACCTGGCATGGAACACAGGCCCTGACTCTCACACTGCGGAGGGGAGAGGTCAAACCCCATGCTGTGTTTGCTGGGGGGAAACTTCTCGGCCTTCTGGTTGGAAAGGAAACTGCCTCTTTCAGGGCCCAGGAGGTGACGGTGACAGGTGAAGGTTGTGGCAGGTGACTGGGTGGGTACTCAACTCTGCCACACGGCAGCTCCTGAGATGGGCCTCAGTTTCCTTGTCAAAAAAAAAAAAAAAGTAGAAATGGGAGAATTACTCATCTGTAGCCTCGCAGACATTAAGGAGACAGTATCTGGGAAAATGCTGGCTGTGGCATCAGACAGGGCCCTGCTGATGTAGGCGTCCTAAGGCAGGAAGATGAGCTGATGGCTTTGAGGTGAAGATAGGTCACAGTGGGGTGCATGTGTCAGAGAAGCTGAGGAGGTCTGCACGGGGCTGCTGCCTTCTCTGGCCTCCAAGCGGTGCCCACTGTGGAGAGGCCAGGAGCACCAGGGTGGTGTGAGGCAGCCCCCAACAGGGACACCTGCTGACTCGGACAGCAGAAGGGCTGTGCAGGCACCGCTCGCAGGTGCTGGCTCCCTGGCGTCCTGAGGCTATGGCACTGCTCAGAGGGCAGCTGTGGCTTTCTAACGCCCTGGCACCTCAGAGGTGAGGGTGGCCAGCAGCGCCCAGAGACAGAGTCCGCGTTATCTGCTCCCCAGGAGGCCGGTGTGCCTGGCGGCCACCCGGGCACACGATGCGCAGCAGGCCGTCTTGTAGTAGTTGTAGACGCAGAGGCGCGCCTGCACCACCACGTTGCAGTTGTAGTACTTGTCCTGGCAGTTTTCATCTGCAGGGAGGAGAACAAAAGAGACTTCCTAAGCCCCAAATAGAACCGGACCAGCAAGGGTGGTGGGCACAGCCTTCCATTCTGGCCCTGCTGTTTGTCACCTATGTGAAGGGTGTGTGTGCCAGCAGCTTAGGGTGTCCACCTGTCTACCACCCACCCACCCACCCATCTACCCACCCACCCATCCATCCACCCATGCATCCATCCATCCATCCATCCATCTATGCATCCATCTACTCACCTGTCCATCTGTCCACCCACCCACTTGCCCATCCATCCATCCACCCATCCATCCATCCATCCACCCACCCATCCATCCATCCACCCACCCACCCATCCATCCACCCA
>PVJA010024878.1:0-31306 GCA_004027025.1 Myocastor coypus
AGTTGGGAAGATAGCTCTGCAGTCTAAGCAGTAGCCTGGAAAGCACAAGGGTCGAGTTGATCCTTGGTAATGCATGCATGCCATGCCTGTGCCAAAACTCTGACCACATTCGTTGTAGGCCACTAAAACCTGATGTGGTGGCACACACATATAATGCCAGCCCTGTCTCCATAGAAACAGGAGGATTACTACGAGTCTGAGCTGTATATCGAGACCCTGTACTAAATAAGTAAAAGATTAATAAATAAATGGGTGGAAGGGAGTGATATCTTTAGCTCCATTGTTTCTAACTGTACTATCACTATTAAAACACTGACTTGAGTAGTAGTTCTACCTGTTAACAATGAGAATTTATGAAGGACCAGGAATCAAAACTTTTATCTCATGGAGACTGGTGCATCTTCCAAAAGGGTATTTTCTGTAGTCTTTATGTAATGATTAAATAGGCTACTATGCAATGTTAGTAGGAAGTTAAACTTTGCTGAGGTACTCAAGTTACAGTCCCTACAACCTGTTGTCAATAGCTGTAATTAATCCATGGTGATGGACTATTTATATATCTACATACCAGTTCATTGTCTTTGAAAAGTACCATCTGATCATTCTTGGCATTTACTCTGTTCTAAGTAGAGCCTGTTGCAACTTTATGGTTTGGCTAAGCCAAGTACTTTTTTTTTTTTTTTTTTTTCTTAGCAAGTACATTAAAATACTTCATACAACTCAAAATTATTCATATAAAATGATTACAGTGCTGTAATATATAAAAGAATAAAGTATAAAATAGAAAAATAAATTACCCTGCACTTGCCTTTGCAAACCTTTGTCTCTAGTGTGAGAGAGGTGAGAGAGGAGGGTTGTCATCTAAGAGGAACACTGCTATCTATTGGCTGGATGAAATCTTTTCTTTTCATGCAGGTTTAACAAAGAACCTTGCTAGTGTCACCTGCTTTCTCCTCCTTTTAGAGATTTGGCTGAAGTGTGATACTGCATTATCATTAAACAGATCAGTACTGAACTGCTGTAACCGGATTCAGATTTTTCTATGCAGTTTTGGACTGTTTCCCAAATTTTACACATCTCCCTAATATCATTTGAAGTGAGGGATTCCCTGCCTTTCCTTTCCTCAGAAGATGAGATCTCCCAACCTCTTTGGGGGCACAGTTACCCATAATTCCACAGTGACTCAAAGAAAAAAACTATTGGCTCATTGTGATCACATGATATTCAATATCATGTACTATTTATATTACAAGAGTTACTCATTTGTGAACTTAAAATCTATTAGAAATACTTGTTCATCTTACAGGACACTGGAATATGTTACAGTGTTAAGTTTTAGTGTACTTTGTAATTCTTTACATTTTACATTACTTTGGACCTTTATCATTATTTGGAAAGTATAAAGCCTCTTCTAATATGTAAGTGGTATTTTAGAATAGAATTCCTTTTTATTGTTACTGATTTCTTTTGGTTACATGGCCAGTTAATTTTCTTTTTTTAAATTTCTGAACAGTGTATGGGTTTCAACAGATCATGATGAAATTGAGAATGTGGCCAAGCAGTTTGGTGCACAAGTTCATCGAAGAAGTTCTGAAGCTTCAAAAGACAGCTCTACCTCACTAGATGCCATCATAGAATTTCTTAATTATCATAATGGTACAAGTTTATTTACTCATTCAGAATTTTATAGACTTTCTATCATTTCACAAGCTTTGTCTTAATGTTTGAATTAAAGATCTTAGTATTGCTTGCTTGCTAGCACCTTTGATGTCTTTTTCTTCCTTCCATTTCTTTTACCTTAAGAGGTTGACATTGTAGGAAATATCCAAGCCACTTCTCCGTGTTTACATCCTACTGACCTTCAGAAAGTTGCAGAAATGATTCGAGAAGAAGGATATGATTCTGTTTTCTCTGTGGTGAGACGCCATCAGTTTCGATGGAGTGAAATTCATAAAGGAGGTAATTTGTCGTTGACCATTGTTTTAGATAATTTAACTGAAAATCAGATTTTTGTTACACATAATATTCTGTAAGAGTGAAGAAACTAAAAAGCAGGGAATATTAGATTCATAACTACAGTACGTAAGGACATTTATTTTTTAAAGAATATAAAAATAGTGAAAAGATACACAATTTCACTAGACAAAATAATAGGAATTCAACAAGGATTGTTATATTGCCTATCGTCTTCAAATTAATTGTTTAGATGATCAAAATTGGTCAAAAATTATAAAAAATTTAAAAAAAACAATTTAAGCATTAATTGCTCCTTTCAGTTGACTAGAATGACATTTGTAATTATTTCTTTTTTGTTTTTGAGGCAAGACAATGATACCAATTAAGTCTTGTTTTAGTATTTAATTTGATATTCTAATCTGTTTGCTTTTCAGTATGTCATGTTCTCATATCAGATGCTTTTATGTCTGTTCTAGACTTGTTTGATGAGGTCCATATGAATCATACAGAAATAGACAGTATTTACAAAAGTACTTTGGAGAACTTCAAGAGTAAACTTGTAGAATACTCTGTCTATATTTGTAGCTCGATATACAAGAAGAGTTCCATAGGTATTAGGGGGAGTCTGACTGACGTCTAACTAGATATTATGGTTTGTATCTAGGTGTCCCTCTAATACCTCATGTAAGTCATGGGGTAGACTGCTAGAGTTTGTGATTAACTCATGACCCACTGAGCTCAAGTGTGTGAGTGCTGCTCCCAGCCTGGGGCGGGTAGCCTGAAAGCAACTTAAGGGAGACAGACTTGCTCTCTGTAGCCATTATTGCTGCTACTCCGTTTGCTCTTGCTTCTCTTGCTATTTGTCAGCATCATGAACAGCTGCTCTCCGCCATGTTCCGCTCTGCCTTGGAGCCAGCTGAGTATGCACTGAAACCTCCACAAACTGTGAGCTGCATAATCCTTTCCTTCCTTCATTTTGGGTGTTGGATATTTTGTCCCAGCAACTGGTGACAAGTAACTGAGACACAAGATAAACTGATAAAATATGTCCTGAATAGAATAACAGATAAACATGACATACTTGGGGAAAAGAAGTGTGACTTCCATTAGATTCACTGACATGTGTTGAATGCTTTGCCCTCTGTCTACCATGTGCAAGGTGTAATTAAAAAAATATCAATGAATGATCAAGTTTTAAAAATTCATTACAGCGACAGGCATATTGCCATGAATCCCGCTCACAATGCCCCTCCTTGTTGTGAACACTCCTATCCCATTTTCGTGCCACTTTCGGAAGCAGTTATGGAAGGCTTCCTTTCTGAGCATCTGTAGCGGTGCTGTTGTGACTGCCTTGGGATTCTGAATCGTCCAAGGAGTTCACCTTTCATGGTCATTCTTGCTTCACGGAAGGGCAGACATTTGTTGAATGTCAGCTCTGGTGAATGAGGTGGATCAGGACATACTGCAGTGTCTTTACCAGGCTGTTTTTCTGTAAGGCAGCCTATGCAGCAGCATTCTCCATATTTTTTTATCACACCTCATAAAATCCTCACAAAAGAGGATTTCCAGAACTGCTTCAGAAAGGGGCAGGAATGGAACAGTTGAAGTGAGAGTATTTTACAAGGGAACTAATCAGAATGTATCTTTTACAGTAATAATTTTTAAACATTCACTATATATTTTGATTGTATCTCATGTTTTAAAGGAGATAATAAGATGTAATGAAACTGCAGATGGTACTGATCCAGATTCATTAAGATAATAAACAGGATAAAAAATAGGTGGAAAATAATACCTTCTCTGGGTCACATTGTGCAAATCGTCAAATCCAGTTGTCTTTTTTTCAATTGCTGAGACAAAATACCTGAGCCCCATGAATTAAAAGGGTTTATTTCAGCTCACAGTTTGTGAAGCCTTCATCCCTCATCAGCTGGTTCATGCAGAGGGACGTCACAGAGGTGAAACAGCCAGTAGTGTGGCAGGCAAGGAGCAGCAAGCAGAGCAAGCCTCCATGTCCCTGTTACCCTACCTGGGCTGTGAGCCTCCTAGGTAGAGCCATCGGCACCTAGGGAGGCTTCTATCATCTGTACCCAGAACCAAGCTAAACCAATCCATGGGCTAATTTACTACCACAAACCCTGAATGCTGGTGCACACACCCTACACACAGCTAGCTCTTCAGAGGCTCACCCATGAGCATGTTAGGCTGTATGGAGACATCCAAATACAAACCACAACACCAGTGAAATCATAACAGCAAATATATTTATTCATTGATTTCATCCAGTCAGCACGTATTGTTTTCTACGTGCTTATTAGTTCTGTGTTAGGTACATGGATAAGTCTTTGAATTTATTTGCTAAATCTGAGAAATAGGATCAAGGAAGAAGCTATTGAATCTTAAAACAAATTTTTGAAGTCAATCCGAGAAACCCAAATTTAAACTGAATGTGAAAGTTAACATGCTATACCAGTGAAATTAGATGAGCTAAAATATCCAAAGGGGAGAAATCCATAATTAATCGATCTAGTAAGAAATGCCATTTAACATCAAGAGTTAATGTTGGGACAGTAGCTGTCCTTTCATATGATCTATGTAACCCCTTGGAGCCAAAATGAAACAGAATACTGCTGAAGAGGGCATGTCTAACCTAGACCGTCTGGCTTTTCTTAGGATTCCTCTTCTGTTCCTTGTGCATAAAACTGTCACTGCTGAAAGAAGAAGTGGGTTAGAGTACTTTAAAAAAAATTTCACTTTATTTTATATAGCATTTTATATTCTTTTTTTTTTTTTTTTCCTTTTTACTAGTTATGCTAGAACTGTCTACTAGGGTGGCCAGTAGCACTCTCTTAACATTAACACTTGAAATATTTATGTTGCCAAAAAGAAATGTACTGTGAGTCCATGTTGCATTTCAGAGATTTAATATGAAAGTATTATAATACCTCAATAATCTTTATATTTATTACATGTTGAAAAGATAATATTTTGGGCTAAATATATTGACTAAATGTTAATATTAATCTTGCTTGCTTTTGCTTTTTTTAAAGCGTAGCCACTTCAAAGTTTTAAATTACATGGGCTGGCTAGATAGCTCAGCAGACTAAAGCACCTGCTTAGGCAGGCACAAGGATCTAGATTCAATCCCTGGTGTGCTGTGCCAGCCACGCCCCTGGGGCACACTGAGACCGGAGATTAAGGCTGGATATGGTGGCATGTGCCTGTCATCCCAGGGCTTGGGAGGCTGGAAAGAGGAAGATTACTAAAAGTCCAGTCTGTGTAGTGAGACCCTGTAGACCCTCTACTAAATACATTAAAAAGAAAAAAAGAAAGTTTTAAATTATACACAAGACTTATATTCTGTTTCTAAGGGACAGCACTGCTCTACAGATTATACTTTGCCCCCTTGTCCCAGTCTCATAGAAGTAGTGTTTTATAGTTTTAAAAAATAATCAAGAGCTTCACACTAATTTGTAGCCTGTCTTTTTTTCTTTTACTATTGCTAAAAAAGCCTTCATATGCATTGTTTAAAATATTTTACCCTCATTTCTTTAACATATTTATAATAGCTTATAAACTCCTAACTGGAGATTCTGACACCTGGGTCCTTTACAGATCTGTACCTGTGACTCTTTTCCTCTTCATTTTGAATCACTAATTTCTGCTTCTTTCATTAAGTCCTTCCACAGCCCATTCCCACCTGCCCCACACCAGAAACAGAACCCTGGTGGGCGAAGCACCATCTCTGCTTGTGTGAGTCGAGGTTTGAGTTTGGATAACAGTGTGTGATCTACATCCACAGAGCTATTAAAAATTTTTTTTCTTGTTTTTTTTTTTTTTTTGAGACAGGGTCTCGCTGTACTGTTCATGCTAGCCTTGAGCTCACTTTTCTAGCCCAGGCTGGTCTTGAACTCACACTGATCCTCCTGCCTCAGCCTCCCAAGTGCTGGGATTATGGGCATGCACCACCACACCCAGCTCTAAGCCATTAAAAATTTTTATAGCAAGGCTCTGGGTTTGCTCTCCAGCACTGAAAGAATTCTTCTAGTTTTTCCTTACCATCACAGCCCTCTGTGCACAACAAGCTTGATCTTTCTTTACCTTCTCCTCATGCTGAGCAAATGTTCTCAGAGGGGGAAGCAACAACCACTGGCTGGAGGCAAGATTTGATCCTTTGGAATGAACTGGTTTTGTGGTCCTTTGCATATTGCCATCACAAATAGATCTCATGGGCTCTCCGTTACTTGTGAAACTCTGCTAGTGCTCCCTGTAGATCATCAAAATACATCTGCTGGGATTTTTCCCTAGATTGTGTCAAGTACTAGGATACAGTGGAACAGAAGATGGTTTTGACTTGTTTATGTTCTAGGGAAGGGTCTATAGGGTGTTCAGGGTCTCACTACTAGATCGGACTCGTAGTGATCTGCCTGTTTATAGCCTCCCAAGAGCTGGGATTGCAGGCACGCGCCACCACGCCCAGTCTCAATTGCCATCTCAGTGCACCCTAGGGGTGGGGCCAGCTTGGCAGGCCTGGGGATCCATCGCTGGGCCCCTGTGCCTGCTTTCAGGTTCTTTAATCCACTGAGCTATTTGGCCAGCCCAGAAGATGGTTTAGTTAAGAAAATAGAGATTATTCCTAGAAGTTTTTACACATGGACATGACAGTCAAAAAGTAAAATTCTACAGAATTACCAGCTGCTAAGCACACGTATATGCATAAATATGTGTACATATATCCATACACACATATTAAGAGAAAAATCCCTGAAAAAATAAGAAAATCTAAAACAATCCCAAAAGCTTTATGTTTTACATTAAATTACAGTCTTTAATGATAATACTATTGAATCTTTCAAGTCTAATGATAAGCAATATTATAGTTAATAGAATTTAAACTACTACTAAAAGTTTCTAATAAACATTTCTATCACTTAAATTTTGATAGGCAGATACTGTTTTTATAATAATTCAGTGGAAATAATTTCTATATCTCCAAGCCAGGGATATAATTCAGCTGTACTAGCACCTGCCTGGTAAGCACAGGGTCATTAGTTAAATTCTCAGCACTGAAAAAAAAAGAAAAGAAATTTTTACCTACATTAGATAAATAACACACCTATGGAAATTGTATTTTTCTAGAAATGCAATTTCTACAAATGCAAATGAGAAAGTGATTAAAGTGCTCAAATATTGAACATAAGTATTATATGACAAGTTCCATTTTCTTGATGTCACTTTATGACTGCCTTGATGTTCTTCCAGAGTATTACTTCAAACCATAATTATTCCAAAATTATTTCTATAATACTTTTATGTACTATTATTGGTTGAAAGCAAGAATGCAGCATTAAATTATTAGAGATTTTTGTGCCTTCAAATAAGTCATTTTCTTATTTGTCAAGATAGAGAAATACTCCATATTCTGAATTCATTTTATTCTTTTTCTAAGTTCCTAAGTGAACATTTTATTGAAGTCAGTGTGATCTTACCATAATACTTTGCTTTTAGTGAATGAAGTCACTGAGCCTCTGAATCTGAATCCAGCTAAACGACCTCGTCGCCAAGATTGGGATGGAGAACTGTATGAAAATGGCTCATTTTACTTTGCCAAGAGACATTTAATAGAGATGGGTTACTTACAGGTTAGTATATTCATTCTGCAGAAGCCTCTTGGACTTGTCTGCGTTGACATCAAGAAGCACAGCACAGTTCATGGGGAAAGCGCCCACGCCTGGAGCAAGGCTGTGGCCGGCAAGCTGTGCCGTCCGAGGCGTCTGCCCCAACGCTTGAGGAATCCACTCAGTAAATACAGAAAGGAATTCTGTTCCAACTGGAACAGTAAGATTATTTAAAAAAAAAAAAAAAAGGATCAAATACAGATATCTTCAGATATCCTGGTATTTTCACATTATTCCATTCCAAATTGGTGGTAATCCATGTCTGCTTTTCAGGTAGGTCATCACTTTAGGGTTGATACTTTCTGTTACTTTGAACAGAGAGGATAACTAGCATAGTAGAGGCGAAGGGGCATCCACCTGAGCACCCGGGGTACCAGAATCTAGCTCTGACTTTCTAACTGCATAGGCTATCTCACATAATCTACATAGCGGCTGAAAGAAGTAGGCATTCGCGTCCCAGTTTTACAGAGGAGAAAACTGCAACCGTGGACAAGGAAGTAATTAATGTAGGGCAGAAACTGCCAGTCAGGGATGCTGTAGGGATTGAGAGTCAGGCCTTCATGTCGCTCAGCTCAGATTACAATTTAAAAAAAGAAAAGAAAAGAAAAGAGAGGGCTGGGGTGGAACACACATCAGGAGAGTGCCTATTTAGCATATATAGGTTTCTGGCTTCCGTCCCCAGCACCACAAAATAGAAAAATCTGTACACTGTAGCAGACATTCTCATGTCCCTCGTGTGCTGAGTAAAAGGAGGAGAAGCACTTTTCTCATATTCTGCCCAATATGCAGACAAACTTTGAACATTTCATGGTTATGCTGGAGTGTTCAGGAGAACTGTATTTCGCACACAGAGCTGCCTTGGCTGAGCTGTTTTCCAAGGAGCTTTGGTCTTACCCCTTCCAAAGTATTGCAGAACAGTGATATTTATCATTATAGCAATGCTTAAAGAGACTTAAAAGACCTGTAAAATGAATCCGTCCAGTAATCGGCCTGGTCCTTTCTCCTTCCTCCATACCCCAGAATCTGCCCTGCCCTCGCCCACGAACCCCTTTCTGTTGTGCACCCTTTTCTGTTTAGGGATGCCAGGTTCTGTGTGGAGGGGTGCATTTACTCCCCCATTCTGCCAATTGGTTCCAAAAGTTCTGAAAGCTTTGGATGATCCTGGGGAAGAATGCTGGAAGAAGTGGGGGAGGGATGCCATTTTTTACTCAGCTTGTGTTCAGAATACTGGTGGATGGACATTATTCCTGCTTTTTATCAGTCTTTAAGTAGAAATATATTTAAAGAAAATAGGACACTTACAGTGTATAGAAAGAACTTGACAACCTGTGTCTTGTGTACCTTTCCTCTAAAAAAAGCTTTTGTGACAAATGACATTTTACTAGGTCACTTTTTCAGTACTGTAGAAATGAATCAAAAAAAAAAAAACCAACGAAAAAGAAATGAATCCTTTGTTGTTGTGCATTATAATAAAGTTTTTACATATGTAAGTGAACACTGAATGTAGTACATTTTTATGATCTTTAGGGTGGAAAAATGGCATACTATGAAATGCGAGCCGAGCACAGTGTGGATATAGATGTGGACATTGACTGGCCTATCGCAGAGCAAAGAGTATTAAGGTAAAAATAAAAACAGCTTTTGCACTAGAGCCCAGCTTTATTTTTAGCAGACATGTTTAATCTTGTGTCCTAACACCAATTTCTGGCACTCCAAACATGTCATGATCTTTATAATTAGTTCACTTGTGTGAGAAAGATGTGTGTAAAATACACCTTCCTGTGACATGTTCTGTAAACTGAGAAACACGGTCCGGTCAGACCACACTAGTTAGGGTCTGTGGTTCTGGCCCTCTCCCGTTGATGTGTGTGTGTGTAAGTGTGAAGCATGCTGTTTGAACAATCAGACGATGAGGTTTTTAGTTCACCTGTGTTGTCCCAATGAGAGTGGACGAATGGTACTGCCCTTGTACTCAAAGGTCTATTTTGGTTTCTTTTAGATTTGGCTATTTTGGCAAAGAGAAGCTTAAGGAGATAAAACTTTTGGTTTGCAATATTGATGGATGTCTCACCAATGGCCACATTTATGTATCAGGAGACCAAAAAGAAATAATATCTTATGATGTAAAAGATGCCATTGGGATAAGTTTGTTAAAGAAAAGTGGTATTGAGGTATGTGCTCCCTGAACTTAGCAGTATTTTTAAAAATTTTTAATTCAGGGTCAAAGACACAAAGATTTAAAGTTTTAATATTAACTGAAAATGCCTGCAATTTAGCCTTTACATGCCTATAAAATTCTCATGCTTTTTACTTTTGCAGGAATAGAATTAGGATTTTTTAATTTTGACCAGCTCAGCTCACCCTGAGGTCATGGCTGGTGCAGCACTGGGGATTGAACTGCGGTCCCCTGTGGCTGCCTAAGCTTGCCTAGTCAGGCACTTTAGACTGCTGAGCTATCTCGCTGGCTGTAAAATTAGGAATCTTTAAATCAACAAAGAAGACTTCTTGTTTGTTTAGTAAATAAAAAGATACTACTTTTAAATAAAAACTGCCCATTATTTCCCATAGGACCTTGGAACAAGAAAGATTTCGTAGGTAGTTGGTGTTGACATTTTTGGAATTTTAAAATGTTGCATACTCATCTGAATGAAAATTTCACTTCAGAATAACTTAATGGAGCTGAGGAGATAGCTCGCAGTCTAAGTGCCCACATGGCAAGCACAAAGACCAGGGTTCAATTCCCCTGTACTGCACGCCATGCCGGCCCAGCGCCAAGCCAGCCACTGAAACTAGGCATGGTGGGAAGGCTGATATAGGATCACTACAGACTTGCGCTGCATAGCACGCCCGTGTACCAAATAAATAAAGATTTTTAAAAGATTTAATGTTTATATTTTAAGCGAAGGCTAAGGTAATTGCAGATCACTAGACCTCTTCAGTATGTGTTGCTCAGCCTCCCAGGAGACCGTATAAACTCTTCATAACTTGAATGTAGCAAAATCTTAGATTGATATCAGACAGTACATGTTTTACTTATTTTTACTAATAGATAAAATCTCATTAAAGAAAAATGTGTCTTTATTGAACTGTTAGAAATAAACTAAGCTTTGTCTTAAAGTGCCTTTTTACTTAACTGACCTTTCAAAATATCCAAGTACTGCCCCTTCATGACTTGGATCATTTGTAAGGTTTTATTTTGTTATGAATGGTTTGTTTCCTTTCTGACTTTTTCCTCTTTTTTCCTCAGGTGAGGCTCATTTCTGAAAGGGCCTGTTCCAAGCAGACACTGTCCTCCTTAAAGCTGGATTGCAAAATGGAAGTCGGCGTGTTGGACAAGCTAGCAGTCGTGGATGAGTGGAGAAAAGAGATGGGCCTGTGCTGGAAGGAGGTGGCCTATCTTGGTGGGTACTGTTCTATTCAGCTGTAGTAAAACAGGCTGCATTCATTTATTTTAAGAACAGATTAATAGGAAGGAAAATTCCTCAGGTTGGTTTGATGTAAGCAAGCAGGATTTCTTGCCTAGGATGGCTTTTCTAGGTTAATGTGAATAGCATGCAGTGAGGGTGGCCTGGTAGAAGGGTCGCCAGCACGTTTTATCGGGACAGAGTGCTCTGCTGACTAGCCGGTTTGGATAATTCTTCCTTCACATCCCTAAGCTGACATACGTATTGACAATGTGTGTACTCTCATGAGGCCTTTCTAGGCATTGATAGAATAATCTGGGTGGCCCTTGGAGTTCTTCATATGTAAGAGTTGCCTTCAGAATGTGTTTCTTATTACTAAACAGTTTTTTTTTTTTTTTTTTTTTTATCCTTAAATCGCAATTTCTGTTTTTATTGGCATGGTAGGATGATAAAGTTTAATACTTAAATACTAAGCAGATATAGTAGCAGTATAAAACAAATACATTTAGTATTTTGAAACTGTAAGCTTACTGCAGTACTATGAGTTTAGAGTCAAATGGTGTCAGTATTTTAAATGCTAAGAATGACAAGACATTAAGTTGCATAGTGACTGTAAATCACTTATGAAACAAATATCTGCAAAGCAGCAAGAGGCTTAAAGGGAGAGGCACTTTGGAAATCTGTGATCTGGAGACTTCTGAACTAGCCTTTGAGCCACATGGAAAGTTCAGAGGACGAAGTACCATAGCACATTTGTTAGTGAATGATGCTATTTTTATAAGAGGAAAGCAGTTTTAGTGGAACTTATAACAAACCCCAGCTGTGCTTTCTATCTGTAAGATGTTAAACAAGTTTCTTGTGACTTACTTTTCCGATTTATAAAACAAATTTTATAAGGTCTTTGGAAAGAAAAACAAAGACACACGAAAGTCTGAACTGAACAAAGTGCTTTGTATAGCAGTAAGTATATCATTTATATAGTTTACACTGTAACATTATATATGCCAAACTATTATCCATTAACAGTGACAATGAGGATGATTTTTTTGCCTTTTTAAAGAGGTTTCTAGGGGCCAGCAAGATGGTTCAGCAGTCTAAAGTGTTTGCTTAGGAAAGCTTAGGCAACTGCAGGGACTGCAGTTTGATCCCCGGCACCACTTGCTGCGCCAGTCCCACCATGGGGCAGTCTGAGCCGGCCATTAAAAAAAAAAGTTTCTTTTTTTTTTTTTTTTTTTTTTTTTTTTTTTTTTTTTTTTTTTTTTTTTTTTTTTTTTTTTTTTTATATTTTTTTATTTTATTTATTTTTTTTTCTTGTTTCAGAACCTTTGTTTGTTTATTTATTTATTTTTATGGCTGGCTCAGCCTACCCTGAGGGCAGGGCTGGAGCAGCATGTGGTGCCGGGGATCAAACCACAGTCCCTGAAGCCGCCCAAGCCTTCCCAAGCAGGCGCTTTAGACCACTGAGCCATCCTGCCAGGCCCCCCCAAAAAAGTTTCTACCCAGAATATACATTATTTATATGATATTTTGAAAGACTGAAAAGAGTAGAAATTAGAAAATACTCTCCAAATGTTTGTTTTAAAAGCAGCCAGGGAAGGAGAGAAAAGATAGTAATGTCAGTGTGCATTAATGTTTTCTTTTACTTTTTTATTAATTTTAATGAGAAAGAAGTAGCAATAAAATGGTTTCAAAACAGGTTAGTAGGACAGTTACAATAATTAATGCATTGCATATTGTTGTCTTCATAGTAGTTATTCAGAGTATAAGATGCAGACATGGTATCTTGTCTAAACACTCTTAGTAAAAATCTTCTCATTGACTAAGAGAAAGTAGTATATCAATCCTATTTTGTATATACGTATATTTCTTTTCATTACAAAATGTTCATTTATATGTTTTAAATGTTTAAGTACATAAAACATTTAAATGTTGTGTTTTGTCAGAGATGGGTGTAGCATTTTCTTAAAAATGATAATTTTTGGCTGAAGAGATAGTTTCATAGAATAAGCACTTGCCTGGCAAGTGCAGGGTCCCGAGTTCAATCCCCGGTACTGAAAGAAAAAAAAAAAAAAAAGATGATTTTCCTACAAATACATGGCATGAAATCAGAGAAACCTATTATCAACTAAAGGAAATTTAAGATAACACTATTTCAAGAAAAATATAGTATGTGGAACTCACTTCACTCCTGATTTTAAAAAATCAACTATAAAAAGATAACTTCTAGTCTTAGATTCTTCTGTATGTTTGAATTTTTCCTTACTAAAAAGTTGAAATGACATGTAAATCATGTATGGAATTTCTAATTATTGTAGTATACATGGCCAATATAACGTACACTCCATCCTTTCTAACTGCCCAAAGTAGTTTCTTAGGGAAAACTCTAGCCCTTAGTTATCCTTTAAAATGGTTTTGCTTTGTTTCATTTGATCATGAGTGTGTTTATATGCAGTGCTTTAAGTATTTAATTACTAGAGTTACTTGCTGTATTATTTCACTAGGGTGGCCTTTGTCTCTCTTCATTTGACCTTTCTTTTGCACCATAGGAAATGAAGTGTCAGACGAAGAGTGCTTGAAGAGAGCGGGCCTAAGCAGTGTCCCTGCTGACGCCTGTTCCGCGGCTCAGAAGGCCGTGGGATATATTTGCAAGAGTAATGGTGGCCGTGGAGCCATCCGAGAGTTTGCAGAGCACATTTTCCTTCTGATGGAAAAGATTAATAATTCATGCCAAAAATAGAAATAAGGGTAATGTGGGGAAAGAAAGAATACAGCCTTCTTCAGGCACTTTGCTTTTATTTTTGACCTAAGTACAGTTCCATGGTGTAATGTTGCAGAAGGTGTGATTTGATTGGTGATATATCTTAATATCTTTTAAAAGCAAAATCCTCTCAAATTGTCATTCCAAACCCTATGAAATAATTGTGCTCTATGTTTCTCTTTAATCAGAATGATTATTTAGAAACTGATCATAGTCTTAGATTTTTAGTAAATACAAGACATCATCGAAATTGACTTTGTATTGTACTCTGTAAAACTGTGTATTTGTGTGCTTTCAATGATGCTGGGATTTTATTTATTTGGAGACAGTGCATCTATAAGACAAGCACTTCTGTTCATTAATAAAATTACATTTCATAAACTTGATGAAAACTGCCTTGTTGCTATGGAAGATGTTTACCAGGCATTTCCCTTATTTTCTTTAAACACTAACCACGCACAAGCCACTGAATGCAAAATAGATAGCATTTGGTTGTATTTTAAATATGTATAAATACAGCACATAACTATGAATATAAATATCCAAATGAATTCCTACACCAAGAAGGTTATATATTGATTTGAAGAAGACAGTGAGTCAGTCGCTGTTTTCTCAGGGCAAACACAGCATTGCCTGTCTCACTGGATTTCTTTCTTTTTTGCAGGGAAGGGTCTACAGGGTGTTCAGGGTCTCACTACTAGATCAGACTCATAGTGATCTGCCTGTTTACAGCCTCCCAAGAGCTGGGATTACCAGCGCATGACCACCATGCCCAGTCTCAATTGCTGTCTCAGTGAGCCCCAGGGGTGGGGTCAGCATGGCAGGCCTGGGAATCGAACCCCTGGCCCCTGGTGCTTTCATCCACTGAGCTATTTGGCCAGCCCTCTAATTGAATGTCAAGAAAGGGGCACTCTCTCATAAATGTAGGCACACACCTGATAAGTGCTAACCACTTCCTGTGGAACATTTACATCTCTCAACCGTGGGAAAGAATTCCCAGTCAGCTCTGACAAGAAGCAGCCCGCTGCTGCCAAACCACATAAGAGGTTCATGTCCTTGGTCCAGGGTTCAGTGTCTGTCCCTCTAGGACCCACGTTGAAGAAAATAAAAGAATCTTTTTCTACCTTCCATTCCATTACACTGGGTTCTGGTTTTCCCATTGCTAAACTTACTTTCTTGTTCTCCCAAAGATTCTCACCCCTGTTCTTTTTCTTCCCAAGAGATCACATCCGTATTCTAGCTCTCACTGTAACCGCCACAAAGACGGCCCTCTCTGGTACTCCTGTGAGGAGCACTGTGTCCTCCACTGCCCCACCCCCATCCACCATAAAGCAGCCTCGGTACACTTAGCAATGAATTAAAGCCCCCACCAGCACACACAGGAGAAGAAAAAAGAAAAACAAAACAAAAAAAAAACTTCAGGAGAGATTTCACCTAAGGAGAACTACAAAGGGAAACAGTTGCCAAAATATGTTGTATATTTCTTCCCTCTGAAATAGTTCTTTTAAGGAAAACATCAGTACATTTGTACCTATAGGATTATGAAGAAAGGCAGAGATAGTCTAGTATCCTCGTTCATAGCCAAGTCTGCTAGCTAATTTAGCAAATAGTGATACTTAAGGCTCTAGGAGTGGTTAGCTAGAAAACTAGTCAAGAGTATTTGAAATGTCTTCATAGATCTGACAACTTGGAAATACTCTTGATTAAATAGTAATTCTCTGAAGGAAAATCATGGGTAAGACAATTTTACTTGTGAGGGCTGTTTTTTTCAACAGTGAAGTATCTGACATATTAAAAACACTGCTATTTCCTGAAAATGAAAAGGTAGTAAGACACAAAAGTATGAGTCTGGAAAAGCCCTCAAAATCATACAGTTTGTGAGCTACGTTGCAGAATTTTTCTTTTATTCTAAGAATATGATACAGAAGTCCTTAAAGAGATTGAAATAGAAAAAGCTTTCAAGGAGGAGGTGAAATTTGAGCTGAACCTAGAAAACTTCAAGAAATTTCATTGGTGCTATTATAGTCTAATAAAGTCTACATAGGAATTAGTCACCTGAGGGTGCATCCAAGACCTTCAGATCCATCAGCTACCTGAAAAGTTCCTGTTCTTCCTGCGCCCTGACTTGCATTACCTTTCATAGCTAACTTGCTTCTCCATTAGATCAATATTGCCTAAGTGGCTATATTTACAATCTTACTGCTTGATCATTGCTGTAACTAACTTTGTTGTAACCCCCATAGTTGGGCTCTATAAAATGTCCCCTGAGAAGTGGAGGCCTGGACAGTCCCACTTTCCAGTGTCCCTGCCTGTGCCTCTTAAGCGGGAGCTTTCTATCCCTCAGTAAATATTTCCTACTCTTTAACTCCTGTTGTTGAACACAAACTCTGTATCAGACATCTAACAGATTGAGAGTTACAATATTTCCCTTATATCTAGAGGTCCTGATACCACTTCTTGTATCACTTGAGAGGTCCCAGTGAAATCATTGGACAGAGGTAAGTGGTTGCCTTTATCTTCTAGATTCCAGGTTGGAACTCATTTACATCGTCCAAATTTGCATGCTGATTTATATCTTAAAAATCTTAATCATTTTTTTGTCAGTTGCTCTTTGAATTTTATGACTTGTGTTTGTCAGTTTTCTGTCTTCTGTTTAAACTAATGGTACATTTGAGACCATGAAAAGATCATATTTCTTTGATGAGACATCTTGCATCTCCTGTCAAGACCTTATAGTCTTGATTTATATAGGCTGCATTTAGCCTTGCTTGACTTGTTTTGACTTTAGTTTGCTAGGGAGAAGTAATATGAGAGCCCTATCTAGGGGACTTTGATACTGACTATAGAGTAAGTTCATGAAATGCTGTAAAATGGGTCTTTTATGAAATTATATTTATAATATATACGTGTCTATTATCATGGAACCTCTTCTCTCAGACAGTAGGTCAACAACTGTTCTCAAGACTTGGGAGATAGATTTCGCTGGGACATTCTGGCCCAGTTCTCTTCACTTCTCAAGAATGTTGAGGCTGTGTGGCCTCAGTTTCCTTTCTGTTCTGATCTTCTCCTGGTGAAGAGACAACCTTAGCTCTTCAGATTCCCTGTTCTCTCCTTTCCAGGCTGAGAGTGATAACTTGGGCAGGTTGTCTCAACAACTCACTGTGAGCATGAGAAGAAAAGAGTTCCTTTTCTGATCTTATTGCTGAAGGCTGCAGCCACTACTTTCCTTTTAGAGGCAATCAGAGATTAGAAAAGATCTCTACACTGTCCCAATCTCCTCCAACTAAGAGCCTTTAAGTGGGGCCAATAGCAAATGACAGTTTGCTATGGCCAGAGTCAGGGAAGTCAGATGAGGAACATAGCCCATCTCTAGGTCAGATGAGACATGCAAATTTTGCCCATTTGTCTTACTTTTTACTCATTGCTGGGACAAATACCTGATACCCAAAATGAAGGAAGGAAAGGTTTATTTAGCTCACAGTTTGTGGAGGTTTCAGCTCACACTCCGCTGGCTCCAAGGCAGCAGAAAACAATGAAGAGCAGAGGAGGAGCAACAGCTTTGGCATCCATCAAGCCTCTTTCTTCCAAATTCTGTGCTGGTGCAGAGCTCCTCCAAAGTGGGGTGGCTGCAAAGATCAAGCTCCTCCAAAGAGGAGGACTCCTCCAAGGAAGCGGGGCAGGGCTGGGCGGGGCAGGAAGTAGCTGGGGCAGGGCAGGGCAGGGCTGGGCTGGGCTGCTCTGCCCAAAGTCTTCCTCAACTCTTTTTATGCACTTTTTGTGCTGAGTCACGCTGGGGTGGCCCATCTGGCCCTAGAATGGAACCAATCACATCCCAGTACAGGCCCTCCACATCCTGCAGGATGGAGCCCCCACAGCAGGAAACCAGCAGAGCCCATCCAGCCAAGCTTCCTCAAGTTGACACAATGTATCATCTACCACACCTATCCAGGAGAATACAGGTGAAAGCGTGTCCCCAGTTAAGTATTCTGGGCAATAGTCTTCCTCAGTAGACTGAACCTAAAAATCCGGGAGAAAGAACCCATTTGTGGGTGAGACTAAAAGCAGCTATTTCCCAAGTACAACCAAACCACATTTAGTGCAAGGGAAATTCCAGCCTGTGGCTTTCTGTTCCCTCTCCTCTTAGGCCTGGTTCTCATCATTTATATGTAGGGGACTGAGTGTTGGTCAGATGGGCAGCTAGATTCCTTTCTGGGGACACGACTCTGGTTGTGCAAAACTAATAGAAGCTGAGAGGACAACTGAGGGGTCATGGCCAGGGTGACTCTGGTGGATACCAGAGATTCCTCAGTGGGAGCCGGGGCCCAACACCCCAACTGGGTAACCAGGAAAACAATCCTCAGTCTCACCTCTCTCTCTCTCTCTCTCTCTCTCTCTCTCTCTCTCTCTCTCTCTCTCTCTCTCTCTCTCTCTCTCTCTCTCTCTCTCTCTCTTTTTTTTTTTTTTTTTTTTTTTTTTTTTTTTTGTCTTTTTGAGACAGGGTCTCACTATGCAGTTCAGGCTGACCTTGAGCTCACTTTTGGAGCCCAGGCTGGTCTTGAACTCACGCTGATCCTCCTCCTGCTTCAGCCTCCCAAGTGCTGACCTTACAAGCATGCACCATCACACCCAGCTTCCCTCTTTTTTAAAAATCCCAGTTTTGCTGTAACTCATCAGGAGTAAACTTTAAAACTCCTGGGTTACTGCTCCTCTGTCCAGGGTGCTAAGCTGAGGCAGCTTGCAGTGGCTGTATTCCTTTCACAGAGAGGAGCAACTATCGAAGAAGCAATATTCATTTGTGACTTACATCTGCTAACTAGGTGTAAAGACAACAGAGTTGTATTCAGTCTCTCTTCTTCCATGTGTATGCAAAAGAACTAGCTAAGTGTGCCTTTACTAGTACATAAATTATGGTTGGTAGACAGTATTTAACCTGTGAGCTTCAGAGACATAAAATTTTAAAATAGACTTGAGTAAGGGTGTTATTTCACTGCTAAGGCAATAGTAACCCAAATGCCTTAGAGACTTCTTCACTCCAAAGCTCAGGGCAGAACTTTTCTATGCCCTTTACTTGACTACGTCTCTAGGAGTGATCTCTTTTACAGAACAAGGGATTGCTGCCTTTTGAGCTATTTGCCTCTTTGAAGAATTAGAAGAGTTTAGTTCCCTTGATTATTAACTTTGCTAGCAGTCCTTCCTTCTTCAAAACATGACTGGTATAGCTGGAATCAGTGGTAGCTCACACCTTTTTTGAGACCGGGTCTCAACTCTGCAGTTCAGGCTGATCCTGAACTCAGTGTAGCTCTGACTGGCCTCAAACTCCCAGGGATCACCCTGTCTTAGCCCCCTGAGTGCTGGGATTGCAGGCATGTGCACCACACCCTGCAATTTACACTTTTAAAAACACCTCCTGGAGTTAACAGCCAAATTCCCAGAGAAGATAGGGTTCCGAGCTGGAAAGAGTGGCTATAGCTTTGACTGCAACACCTCTTCCAGTTTCTCTTTAGACAGCAGGCATCTGCTCAGCAGTGGGTCAGCTCGCAGAGGACTTGAGACCATAGAAAACAAGTGGACATTGAAAGGGATGCTCTCGATCCAGAGTGGGCTACTCAATGTCCGTCTCTTCTTTGGAATGCATTCTTAAGGACTGGAAGATGTTTGGCCCTCCCATACTGAGAAAAGACTAGTTTAATATTTTCCTGTACCCATGCATGGCCTACCTTTCTCCTGGAGCCAAAATAGAAGATAGAGGGAAATACTGATTCTGTTATGATTTTACAACTAAAATTATGAAGGACCAGGGAAAGTGATCAGAACAATCTTTATGTTCAGATTGTCATTGCCCTAAGAGGTGGTCCTTATTTACGCTCAGAATGTAAGTGTATGCCACAGAAATGCCCCTGGGCCCTAAGACTTCCTTGGTCACTGAGGACAAAGCTACTCTTCCTCAACCTTTGGAGCCTAAGGATGAGGTTTCCAAAACAACCCTGTGCAAAACCCCATCAACTGTTACTGGGCCTAAAATTTCCTGCTCTTGCTCCTTCTCTTTCCCCTTAAAAGCAACCCTTATAAAGCCTTAAAGTCTATGGGGGAGGCTTCTCATCCAGCCATACTTGAAGCCTCTACAGGGCTACATCCACCTGAAGCTGATTTTATTCAAGCCCCTCCAGGACAGCACCCGACAGGAAGAAAATAACACTCTCAGACATACTTATATTCACGTCTTTTTCTCTCAGCGATATCAAAGAGATCAAACAAGATCTAGAGACGTTTATCATAAGCACATTGAATTTTTTTAATTTTTAATATTTTTCTTGTTTCAGAACTTTTGTTTGTTTGTTTATTAATTTTCATGGCCGGCTCAGCCTGCCCTCAGGGCAGGCCTGGCGCAGGATGTGGTGCCGGGGATCTAACTGCGGTTCCTGCAGCCACCTAAGCTTTCCTAAGCAGGCACTCTAGACCACTGAGCCATCCTGCCGGGCCCCGCATTGAAGTTTTTAAAGGACTTAGATCTCTGAACTTGACTGAAAGGATGTAATGCTACTCTTAAACATTAATTTCTAATGAAAGACAAGCAGCATTATAAGCTATTACCTTTGGAGATCAATGTCATAGTGTTAATTTTATTTTTTAATGTATTTGGTACAGGGTCTCATTGCATGGATTGGACTCATAGTGATCCTCCTGTTTTCAGCCTCCCAAGCTCTGGGGGTTATAGGCACGAGCCACGATGCCCAGTCTCATTTACAGTCTCATTGTACCCCAGGGTGGGGTCTGCATGGCATATGGCACTGGGGACCAAACCCCAGTCCCTGTGCCTGCCTAAGCAGGAGCTTTAGTCTGCTGAGCAGTCTGGCCAGCCCCATAGTGTTAATTTTAGAAGAACAGAAGCCAGGAAGCTATGGGGAACAACTTCATCCTACTGGAGCCTAAACAGTCCCTATATAAGATCCCCACTGGCCTGGCAACTAGATGGGAGACTGAATAAGAGGCATCTTTAGATGTGAGTTCTTCAAGGTCTAAGAAGGATGAGGACTAAGCCCTTAAATTATTTTAAATTGTCAACTAGTTAGCCTGTCTTGTTATATCACTTATCAGAGGCATTAATAAAGCATGTGTCCCTGGCTCCCAATTCAATAAGAGGACAAATTATTCCTAAAGATAAGTTTATTACCTAGCCAGCCCCAAATTTAGGAAAAAGCTACATGAGATGGGTTTTCCTCCAAGAGCCTACTTGATACTTTAGTAAAGATTGCTTCTTCAGTATTCTATGATGGAAAGTAGGAAGAGGCCAAAGGAAGAAAACAGAAAAACCGAGAGAAAGCATTAGCCCTGAAAGAACAGACTCCAAGTCTGATGATTGCGGTTCCAAGAAGAGCTTGACAACTAAACTCGTCTGCCTGTTGCTGCTGCAGAAAATCCAGGCCACCTTGAAGGGAGCCTGTGATAAGAGCTGTCATGATAAGAGACACCTCACATGCGCTGATTGCCAAAGTGACCACCGGAAGTCAGAATGCTCCCTGAGGAGAACGGCCCAGGAATCAACTATTTTACTAGTTGGTCCAGCAAGAATGAAGGGTCCTGGGGTGTTCTCTGCCTTCTCCCTCAGGCCCTACTATCTTCCCCCTAGTGGAGCCCCAAGTAATCCTGGCTATAGAGGGAAAAGAAAGCAGCCCTTTGCTGGGCAGGAGCGTGTGTCTCAATTCTTCTTTCCATTCTTGGCCTCCCTTCCAACCACCATCCCTCAGGGAAAAGAGGTTACACTATTTCTCATAATCTGTAAGGCATCACTGATTGGCTTTCTTTTCACCCTTTCCTTTTTTAATTATGCCCAAAAGTCCTGCTCCCTCCTAAAACACAGATACTCATATTTTAACCTGGGAATCTGATTCCAAAGCTTACTCCAGAAGCTTAAACGCCCTACCACTAGACCTACCACAAGGGCACCATTTCCACCTGTATGTTGAGGAAAGGCGGACCTGGCTTTGGGAGTTCTTATGTAGAATTGAGGACCAGCTCAGCAGCCTATATGATATATGAGCCATGAACTAAACATGGTAGAAAATGGATAGCCTATAGGCCTTGGAGCTGTGGCTGTAGTAGCCCTCCTAGTACCAGAGGCATCCAAACTGACTCTAAACAAAGATCTCACTCATAATGTGGCAAGACTTCTTTCTTCCAAAGGGTGCCTGTGGCTATCAGACAATTTACTTCCCAAATACCAGGCTTTACTTCTAGAAGGGCCAGCCATTTAAATAAGGACATATTCCTCCTGAAACCCTGCCATGCCACCTTTCTACAAAAATAAATAAATAAATAAATAAATAAATAAATAAATAAATAAATAAATAAATAAAACTGAAATTAAAAAAGCCCCAACTGTCAGCATGTAATTCTCGATACAGATGCAGCGAGAAAAGGCTTACTAGACACTCCTCACTGACCCTGAGTTGACCCTTTTCAGTGATGGCAGTTCCTTCATGGAAAATGGGGCCTGAATGGGTATGCAGCACTGATTCTACATCAAACACTTAAAAGTTCCTCGGCTGTGCCTAGGACCAGTACTCAGCCAGCAGAACTCAGCTCTGACAAGGGCTTTACAGTGCCTTACTTAATGCCTTTAATTCTTATCAAAATAAAAAAATACCCCTGAAATTCTAGGCCTTGGTGCAGTTAAAGTGCTTCACTGATACCCCTTGTCACTAATGATTCTCTCCCCCCACCCTCTCTCTCTCTCTCTCTCTCTTCTACAAAATGGAAAAGGAAAAGCATATGAAGTGATACAAAATTTCATTAAACAAAATAGGAATTCAACAGCCGTTACTCTATTCTTCCAATTAGCTGTTTAGGTTAGCAAATATAAATATGTAAAACTGGTTTTTAAAAAAAGCAACGAAAAGTAAGAGGACATTAAAAACAAGAATGAACAGAAAAAATATTTAAGCATTAACTGCTCCTTTCAAAACATCAGCAGAAATCTGATTGACTCCCTGATGGAGAAACAGATGCTTACTGACAGATGTCACCACGCTGGCTAAAATCTACAGACTCTCCAATTGCTTATAGAAGCTCAACCTTAACAAGAGAGAGATTTATTTAGTACTGGTAAGGTCTCTTCCCTCATCATCGTCTCCTTCCCAAGGACCATCTTGGGAAGCACCATTCACCGTGATCCTGTCAATGCCGTCAACTGTCAAGATAGGAGCCTGGATGCCTAGATACTCCACACCCAGCTCAGGTCCTGAGAACCAGAGACTGTTGGGTGGGGGCAACCATCTGAATATGCCTATGAGCCCACAGAAGACTTAACATTCTTGTTCAAGGGCTGGCGAGATATCTCAGTGGACTAAGTGTCTGCTTAGGCAAGCACAGAAACCGTGGCTCTATCTCCTGGCACCACATGCTGTGCCAGCCCCATCCCTAGGTGCAATGAGCCAGGCACCAAGACCAGGCATGGTAGCACATGCCTGTAATCCCAGTGCTGGGGAGGCTGAAAACAGGAGGATCACTATGAGTTGGAGCTTCATAGTGAGACCCAGTACCAAATACATGAAAAAAAAATTTCTTATGCAAAAAGAAAGGTCTTCAGATAAGTGATCTAACATGTTTCTAAATCTTTTATTAATGACTTTACCAACTGAAACATAATGTAATTGCTTTCTATTCTGGGCATGGAAACAAGCAAAAATGGTACAGCAAACATCTTATTAAAGATGTGACCTGCTCCCTTTATCAAGTACGTTTGGACTTCCTTGATGAGCATGCCCATTTCAAAGAGGTGATTAAAATAAGCTTTGACACTACATCGATGAAACACAAGATCAGTGGTTCATAGTTTATCCCATTGTCATAACGTAATTGAGTGGCCTATATCCTTAATGAAACTGCACATAATTGAAGTTTTTCTAAACATGTCACTAAAATCTCTCTGTAGCTATTAGTAAAATCCCTGTTAAAATAAGACTAAAGATTTTACCATGAGATCCAACCATCATAGGTATAAATATGGTTACTTTCAGATATGAGACAATATATATGGTTAACTTCAACTTAGTAGAAAGGCTTCCATATGTTTGAAAACCCCTGAAAAATTGTTCATATTCTTATTTTTTTTTTGGGGGGGGGCCAGAGTTTGAATTCCTGACTTTGCACTTGCCAGGCAGATACTTGTGTCACAGAGCTATCTCCCCAGCCCCCTGTTCACGTTCTTATTGGTCCAATTCTGCTAAATTCTTGAGATGAACACTTTGTGAGTAGTATATACACAGGTCAAAGACTGGTTTGCAACAGACTGGTTTAATCACTCTGAAATAGGTGAAAAGCCCCCAGTGACACTCCTTGGTTCTGCAGAACCAATTAGTGGCCCTGGAAACTCCCTAGATGGATAGAGAGTTGTGTGCTGGTATTTTCATGGTTACAATGTACGGGTGTTAAAAATATCAACAAACCCACAAATTTTCCCATATATAACACCGACAGCCTAATATCTTGATGGTTGTCAAAGATATTAAATGACAGGTTAATGCCATGTTGGATTCTGAAGCTCCCTAGAACTTCTCCTTACACTCTTTGTGGGAACCTGTTACTGGATGTTCTTGGTGAAAATATTTTTTGGTAGTATTCATTACAATCTTGTTGATTTGACTGTTTGGTCATTGCATTCTTAACTATTTCCTTGTCTACTCCAGACTTAAAGCTATATTCCTACCCAAGATGAAAATGCTTATTTTCATTCCTACCCTTAGTCTACCAAGGGTCTTTAGATAGATCCTCTGGACTGCCAGGCACAACTATATCACTCTTTAGCCTGAAGTAGCTGGAAACTTCATTGCCCTCTGCCCTTCCATGGCATTTTAGGGTACCTCTTCAGAGAAGAAAATATAAGCAGCTAAGTTATGTAAGAATGTAATAGATAGACAGTCAGATAGGGCTGTCTTAGGTCAAGAGCAAAGATGAAAACATTATTGCCTCTGTTCTTCCTGCTTGCATTTCCCATATAAACCCTTGGATACCAGAGATCAAGGCTTGATATTCTGGGACTGATCCTGATAATTGCTCATCAACACAAATAAATGTACCTCCAAATCCTGGGTGTTGTTTTGGTTTCGCTTGCTATTGCATCTGGTGCATTGGCTGGCAAGACTGACCATGTTCACTTCTTTGGTCACTGGTTCTTCAGATAAAACAACGACCTCTCTGGGTCCACTCCTGGTATTTCTTGAGCACTTTCAGATGTCTGGAGGATTGCTGGCTCCAATTCATACTGGCCCCCAAAGGGAGGAGGACACTGTCTGTCTGTCTGTCTGTCTGTCTGTCCGTCCGTCTGTCCATCCATCCGTCTGTCCATCTGTCTGTCCGTCGGTCTGTCCCTCCATCTGGCTGGCTGGCTGGCTGGCTGGCTATTTCTCTGCCTGCATGCCTGCCTGCCTGCCTGCCTCTGGTAAGATCCCTGGGAGCAGCTTGAGCAGAAAAAGAGTTTAATCAACTATTGTTAGTTAAGGCCGCCCGGAAGGGAATAGAGGTTGGGATGTTTAATCTCTGACTAACTGCTGAATGATTATGTGAGTGAATAGACTGGACAGCATAAGCAATAAGTTGCTCCACCTGTGCACCAAGACTGGGAAGCACTTAGGCCCTCACTTGCAGTTCTGTAGTGATCAACATATGGCATAGAAAAAGCCTCACACCCTCCTTAGCTACGTCGTGTCTAAGTCCCCATGAAAGGCTTCACCAGATAGGCATCAGAATGGCTTCTCTCTGAGGGATACCCACCCTTTGTGTGTTGTGTCACCATTCAAGAGTACACAACAAATATGTAGGAGGACAGGGATGGGAACTAGTTAGTTAATTCTCACGGTCAGTCTGTGACTGCAAGAAAAGGAGCTTTTATGAATTTAAAAATGAAACCAAACCACTCCCTGCATCTCAAGCAAAAAATAAAAAGGAAAAAGCGGTCCATTCTTCATGAAAATTCTGCCTTGGCACATTCATTGGCTGCCACAGTTACTGCCAACATCCATAGCTTCATCCCTGCCCCTGACTCAACTACTTCCAGCCAACTGAACTGGTTTCAGCTATCCACTGCCTGTACTTGACCACAGAGCACCCCACAAAGACACGCCTACACTGTTCAGATAACATCATGTGATGCCAACCTGAGGTGACTGTCCATAACTCCTACTGACCCACATTTTGACTGAGGACAAATTGGACCACCAACCTTGACAAGTGAGTTACCCTCTGTCAGTCCTGAAGAGACAGGGAAGACTGAACTCTACCAAATCTTGCCCCTGAGAGGTTGAAGTCATTACAAAACTTGGGGACAAACTTATAGCTTTCCTGGTAGACAATGGAACAGAATTCTCTGCTGTCAAATGATCTCTGTGTCAAAAAGTCACTATCATTAGGGCAACATGGACTCTTATTTCTCACTCCTTCTGCTAGGCATAAACTTACAACCTGGGAGGACATCTCCTTCACAACAAGCCAGTGAGCCTCCCTCTCATTTAATCATGCACTTTCAACTTTGACTGTTTTCTGAGAGAAAGGTGATGCCTGCATCAGTGTGAGAGAGGGAACCAAAGTCCTGAAGTTTGGAAAGCTTGTTCCAGAGATATAACCTAAAGACACAGCTCTGAGCCTGGCCCTTAACCATGCCACTTCACTGCTGTCAGCTGTTGTGGGAAAAACAAACAGGCATCCAACCATGTGCCAGCCTAATAGACTGTTAATCACCTTGGCAAGATCTCCATGCCATCAACAACATAGCAATCACCTGACACTCTGTGGTTCCCAACCCAAACACCCTTCTTGGACTGTTACTCAGTTGCCACAATTGGTTTGGAAACTCTCCCAGTACTTTCAGAGAGACTCTAACAACAGATTTAGCCACTCTGAGGCAGCCTGTTTCTCTGTCCCTTCCAGTTCCATATTTCTGTCATGGTCCTTTATACCCTGAGATTGGGCCGTCAACCACCTTCCCCTGATTGTGAGATTCCATCTCAAGGCAACCCCCCGCCTCCCACATGAAACAGTATCCCCTGCCACAAGAGACTCAGAAGTTGAACCACACACACACACACAGAGGGATTTCAAAACTATCAAATGTTTGTTTACAGACTGTCAAATGGATGAAATATACCTCTCCTGTCCATAATGTTGTTTCAAGATCTCTGAGCTGCCATTACCACGGCAATTGCCTTTCCTACACATTGCCTCAGCCTTCTGCCACCCACAGCCTGCTGGTACAGCTGTCTGCATCTAAAAATGTCTTCTACTTTTAGTTGGCTCCTATAAGCTAGTTCCTTTTCACAAAGATCTCAGTTCTGGACTCAACCTCCCAGAGGTTCAAAAACTTGTTCTCACTCTTTGGAGAAGATCAGTGCCCCTTTGGTTGATGACACCCAAGATGCATACTGGAAAGACACATAAGCTCTACTGCAAAATCTGACGGAAACTGGTTACAAAATTTCAAAAACCTCTACAAATTTTGGGGGGTTGCTGGCTTCTATAGCACCTGGATCCTTAAGTTCATAAAAACAATGATGCTTACTTAGATTGTTAACCCCTGGGAGCACCCAGTGGCTACCTGTGCAAATACTTGGATTGGGTCCCTCAAGGATATCTCTGCTGTTTGCCTCTGTGCTGTAACAGTCACTGTCCTTCTGACCAAGAAAGCTGATAAGCTCACCTTAGACCATGACTTAACTGTCCAGGTGCTGCATGCTTTACTGATGAACTGTTTCAAAAATATGTATCCTCTGACAGATGCTAACCACACCCTGTTTTCCTCTGGAGCTTCAGTGTCTATGTCACTAGCCCTGACCTCATGCATTATATGGACTTTCCCCACTTAAAGAGATGTATGATAGGTAGGTAGATAGATAGATAGATAGATGATAGCATAGCAATAAAACATAATGCTGCATAAATAGCTTATAACAACAACTATACCTGTACACATTCCTACACACACATCTAACCCAGATACATATTAACTCCCTCTATAAGTTCAGACATCCAGAGTAAAGATGGATTTACTAGAGAATTTACCAGGACATGTCCTCCACGGCTCACTCTGAAGAGATAATGTTCTCAAAGCCCTGCCCTGCCCACTCTTGATCAATCCACACACCGCTGAAGCCTGAGGACGTCATTCGCAGGATTGCTCCACATCCACCTTAATTTTTGTGTATTTTCAAGCTGATTATCCCAAGTCTTTGCTTCCCTATCCACTGCTAGCTGTGGTTTCTGCCTTAAGTTTTATAGACAGTTGCTCCAGGAAAAAAACCAAAACAAAACAAAACAAAAAACAAAACATCAACCAAACACTTAACTAAGATTTGGTAAGTGTCCCAGGTACACTGGATACCACCTAGATCAGGTTAAATCCCTCACTGCTTTGCCAGTGAAATGATACAGAACAGACAACTCTAAACTCTAGCTGTGCTTTGCCTCAGAAGATGACAGTTTATAAGCCCAGAAAGGTTTGCCAAGGAAAGTAAAAGAGGGGAAAATGTATCAGAATTTGCCTCCTCCCCAGCCAGTATACTTCAGTTTGTTTATTGCCCAGGTAATAGGTGTGACAGCTAGTTATTCCTCACAAATAATGTGAGGTGGTTGTGCCCACAGAGGTTGTGAGGAGGCTGGTAGTAGGAAGCTGTCACACCTGTTCTAATTTCACTTGTGTCTGTGTCTGAGAAATCGCTGCCGCTGTGGTACACAAATGGTCTTTATGATGCACAACTGATCACTGTGATGCACACTGTATAAGCCAATCTCCAATGAACAAGCCAGGGCCGGCAAGATAGCTCATCGGTCTAAAAGTTCCTGCTTAAGCAAACTTAGGCAAAGCACAGGAACCTCAGTTCAATCCCCAGCACCACAAGCCATGCCAGCCCCAGCCCCAGGATGCGCTGAGCCAGCACAAAAAAATCCCATATAAGCCATAGACTGTCACAGATAAGATTCTGATATTCTGGGAATGATCTCAGTCAGTGCCCATTGTAAATAAATCTGCCTCTAAATCCTGCTTGTTGTATTGATGTTTCTGCTGGCTGTTAGGTGATAACTTTAGCTGTCTACTTTATTTTCCTTTATAAATTTAGAGTTGCACACAGAATAAGCTAAATGGTTCCCAGTCTGACTGTCACACTTTTTGCTGGTGCCCTTCCCACCTTCTAGCCTGGTGATGCTGAGAACTGGTCCTCTCCTTCTCTGCCTCCTACCTATTATTCTCCTAAAGTGCCCTATTCTGTCACGGTCTAGGTATTCATTGGAGTCTCCATTTGCTTACGGGGTATCTTATAATAATAGAAAATCAGGAAGCCTATCTGTTTTGATAGGCCTCAAATAAAGGAAGCTGCTGAGATGCCTGCGAGCACTTAAAACTCAGCTGTCATCCTCCTTGGAACTGTTTCACCTAGTAAATGCCCTTTCTCAAGGACAAAGCCCACTCCAATGACTAAACGGATACAGAGGGTAAAAGTCCTGCTCACTTGTCCCAGCAAGGGACAATGCTGAGCAGCCAGGCTGCCCGCATAGCTCTCCATGAGGTCAGCAGATGCCTCACTGGAATGGCAGAGGAGCTCTCCTCCTCCCTCTCCCTGCTGGTCCTTCCGTGCTATCTCATGTGCAGGTGCAATCCCAACAGCACACGATCAATAACTTCTTCACCATCATCTCACTTTCAAAGTATGATCCTCCACACAGGACACCAGAAAGTATTTTTAAAGTATTTTTTCTTTTTTTAAAAAAAGAAATATGTTTTAAATTTATTGAATGTATATTTTCATAAACATATATACATAAATGAAATTTATAAATAAATACATAGACAGCATTCATCACATGAAATTTGTACCTGCACCTCACATATCTTGCTTATTTTTCCCCATTCCCCTCCTGTCCCTTTAATTCATCTTCCCCTTAAAATAATATTTATTTCCATTTTTTCCTCCTATTCTCTTTTTTTACCTGTCCCTTCTTTCCTTTCCCCTCCACCTCCCTTTTTCTCCTTCTTATATGAAGTATTGCTTCACAATCAGTCATTGAATGAATATGCAAAATTTGCATTGTGGTAATTTCCTCTTCTACCGTCGTGGAATGGGTACAAGGCAAAGCCATTACCGTCACCTGAATTACTGTGCACACTAACTGTCTCCCAGTGACTTAGAGAGCCACATGTGACTATTGTAAATTCTCTTTGGCTGCAGCACAGTCTCCTCTTGGTTCTGGTCTGTTGCTGGTTTATTATATGCTGACACAGATTCCTTTCTCTACGTCTAAAAGACTTGTTTATGGATATGACCCTGTTGGTAATCTGATGTCCTTGTTGGGCTGAACTGGTTGGGAAACTTCTGCAGTTGGAAATAGCACTTGCAGGTTGTCTGGATTTTGCAGTATTATTTCTGATGTATAACCATTTCATGCTTTGACATTGTTGGCTGTCAAAATGTGAAAGTAAAGTAGATGAAATATTATTTATAAGCTGAAGACAATATTTGCTTTAAAAATTCTCAGTGGTGAGCCAGGTGTGGTAGCTCACGCCTGTAATCCCAGCACTCAGAAGGCTGAGGCAGGAGGATTGGTGCAAGTTTGAAACCAGCCTGGGCTACAAAGTGAGCTCAAGGCCAGCCTCAACTGCATATCAAGACCCTGTCTCAAAAAGACAAAAAAAAAAAAAAAAAAAAAATCTCAGTGGTCCGGCCATGTTTCCTAACCTTTTTACTTGCTGCCTTTTCATTGTTTAAGCCTTAAGTTCTTGATTTCCATTTAGCTGTGTTATGCCTTTCCATTTTGAGTTCTTACACTAGGGAGACTATACAATATTTACACATATAGGTCTGGTTTATTTAACATCGTATAACTCAGTGCTGTCCCAAATTTTCTGTTCAAGGGGATTATGGGGTCACAGAGGATGTATAGTGTGCCCAAGGAGAGTCGTCTAGAAAGAAGACATTCTCTCAGGCTCTCATAGAGAGCAAACTGATCAACCAATGGCCATAACTCATCCAGATGGTTGACACTGACAAAAGTTCTACAAAATGCTATACATGGTTTTAAGGTAGATCTTGAGGGGATTTGGCTGACCTTGTCAGATACAAAAGTTACTTATTTTATTATATAGGGCTTGCTTCAACTTGACCTTAACCATCTGGTAGAAAAGTTTAACCATGAGGCATAAAAAGTAAAGCCAGAGAAGCATGCTGAGCTATGAAAGACTCAAGTCAACAGCTTCTAACAAGGCCAGTTTTGTCGATAACCCACTTACTATTATGGACTGCTGGACTATGCATACAACTACTTTCTCAGTTCAATGAGAATATTTGTACAAGTAGTGTTCAGAAAAGTTATCATGTCTGCATCTTGTACTCTGACCAACTACTATGAAGACAACAATATGCATTGTATTAATTATTGTGGCTGCCCCACTAACATGTTTTGAAACTGTCTCATTGTTATTTCTTTTTTTTTTTTTTTTTTTTTTTTTTTTTTTTTTTTTTTTTTTTTTT
>PVJA010024879.1:0-31377 GCA_004027025.1 Myocastor coypus
TCCCAAGTGCTGGGATTACAGGCGTGAGCCACCACGCCCGGCGATTAATTGATTTTTGAATGTTAAAACTAGGCTAGTATACAAAGGATAACTTTCACTTGCTTCCAACATGTAATTCTTTTAAATATTTCATTGAATTTTACATGTTAACATTTTGTTGAAGATTTTTGAATCCATATTCACAAGAGATAGTGGTCTATCATTTTATTCTTGGAATGTTTTTGGTTTAACTCTTGATGACTTGATGTTTTTCCTGCGGGTCCCAGGCCAGCCTTGGGAAAATGGGCATTATCTTACCAGGTCTAAGAAAATTCCATGGAGATCACTAAGCCTCTTGCTGTCTGGAAGGAACAGCAAGCTTTTTATGTTCTGGGATTTCGTCTGTCTATGTCACTATAATAGGAATCACTCTGGAACCTAAAAGAAATAATAATTCATAAAAAGAGACTTGCAGAATGTGACTGCCTAGAGAATAAGTAGATAGCTCTAGGAAATATAGTCTGCTATCTAAATTTCTGACCTTATCTTTTGTGGTTGACTGATCTTAGACAAACATATTAGTGATCAGTGTTGATACTCCCATCAATTTATCACAATCCTTGTAGAAATTTTTTATGTATTTGTTCTTTATAGCCTCTTTGAGAAGTAATACACATCTGTTTATTATCAACAGTGAAAAGAATTGTTATCTTTTTCTTCCAAGATTATCTTGGTCATGTTTGAAAACGGAAAGAAAGGGTAAAGACAGCTGATTTTACACTTAAGTAAACATCTCACCACCTAGCCTAGGAATCACAGATACAGAAATTGGAAAAAGCACCCTACTCTTTGTCCTGAAGTGCATTGCTGTGGAAAACCTTCATCTTCCCACAAAACATGCTTGTAACTTGATCTATTTCCACTGTTTTCAGAGACAGATCTCACAAAAACTGGTTGCAAAGCATGCATTTTCTGATATGACAAACAAAGTTTGTGAAAAAGGCTGGAATCTCGGAGGGCTTGTTAAGATCAATATGTCTGCTTTCTCTTCTCATTTTACATTGTAAGATGATGTCTTATTGATGCTCATCCTGCTGATGGTGAGCTGCTACAGTTGGCTTCTCTGATTTGGCTGTGATGCAATCAGAAGAAGTGGCTGTTTGCCTCGCTTGCTTGCTTTCTTGTGTTTCTGAGGCTGATGACACTTCAGAGGAAGCCTTACTGAGCAGTCCCCAGTGTCTCCTTCCTCTGTGCACTGTCCCAGCTCTCTGTCACCCCCAAAACATAGACTCTAGAAGAGCAAGGTCATTCCTTAACTTTCCATCATAGTATCTACCATGTTGTTTACTCGGGTCTCTATATCCGAACTACGATGACAAATGGGTGACAATAGTAGTAACTACCTTATTACATAAGTGGTAAGTCTTTCTAGATGGATATTCAGGTGTTTGCTTTAGCATTACTTTTCTCCTTCGTGTGTTCGCTATCCACTGATACAGAACATCATGGTTACTTTTGACACTGACCAAGTTGGACTCTTTTCAGAGATAGTCATGTGACATAGAGCGTAGGTGGGTACTTTGTTTGGGAATTATAGGCACATGAAAGGAGAATGGGGAAGTGCTATGTAGAAGGTAGGGGTATATCCCTTAAATCCTAGCTGCTTCTGTGGGCACTAAGCCTCAATCCTGTAGGCAAAGTTCAAAAACTATTATTATGGTTTAAATATGAAGTGTCCCCCAAAGACTCAAGTACTGAAGCCTTGATCTCCAGTGCAGCAATGTTCAGAGGTGGGACCTCGAGAAGCGATTGGGTCTCAGAGGCACTGAACCCACCAATGGCTTAATCCATGGGTGACTTCATACCTGAATGGAATATTAGGAAGTGGGGCCCAGTTGGAGTAGGGCCCTCGGGCCCCTCCCAGAAGGGGATCTCCTTCCTTTTTTTTCTGCTCTTTCTCTTTTACTAGACTTCCTGGATGCCATGAAGAGAGTAGCGCTGCTCTGCCATGCCATGCTACCTGATGTTTCTGTCTCACAACACGCCTAAGAGCAATGGAGCCAGCTCCATTCAGATTGGAACCTCTGAAACTGTGAGCTAAAATCTTTCCTCCTTTCTATGTCAGGTATTTTGTTCCAGCAGTAAAACTGTGAAAGTTGCAGTTTGAAACTGCAGTTACAAAGCACAGTTTTGAACCATCCTAGTCAAGAGATAAAAGAACTGAGGTATATCCCACATCCATCAGTCACTGGTTAAGACTGTGAACATCTGGGCAGAAATTAATTTCTAGCCACTTCCGTCTCCACAGGCACAAGGGCTAGGTGAACTCTGGAAGCTCAAGGTCAGTCACCTACACTAGGCTAGTGCGCAGAGAGATGACAAAAAGGAGCACAGAGCTATTAGAGAAGTGTAGGCAGGGCCTACTGCAGCGGTCCTTGCATATTCACTCACAGATAATCATTCCCTTTGTTCAGGCCTGTTTTCCCCCTTCGGTCTTGGGATTCAGAGCTTAGGGCTTATGCACTGAAAGATATCACTGGCTCCCTTATTATTATTATTTTGAGGCAGGATCTAACTAAGTCATAAATTGTCTAGGCTGGACTTGAATTTCTTTTTTCTCTTTTGTATTTTAGGGAAGGGTCTACAGGCTCTACTAGATTGGACCCATAGTGATCCACCTCTTTGCAGCTTCCTAAGAGCTGGGGTTACAGGTGCGTGCCACCATGCCCAGTCTCACTTGCTATCTCAGTGTTCCCAGGGGACGGGACCGGCACAGCAGGCCTGGGGATTGAACCTCTGACCCCTGTGCCTGCTTGTGGTCACATTAATCCACTGAGCTGTTTGGCCGGCCCTTGGACTTGAATTTCTGATCCTCTTGTTTCAGGTTTCCAGAGTGACTGAATCGTAAATGTGCACCACTCATGCCTGGCTTATACATTTTATTCTTGTGCCTGATCTCTGTGAATGCAGGAAAATATCCTTTTATGTGTGAGATAATACATGTGAAAGCATCTTGGAGTGCATTTTATAAACTGTAAAGTGTGATACAAGTATATTGTTATTATCATTATTGTAATTGTTATTATTATGATGGCTTGATTATAGTCATCAGCACTTGAGAGCATTGGTAGAGTGCCCTTCTTCGAATAAAAGTGAAATGAGAAACTTAAATACAATTCCAGTTACACATAATCAATAATTGTCCAAACTGAGGCCTAGTGCTTGCTTGAATCAATTTAGAAATGGAAGCGGAAAGAGCCTTCAGACATTTGCTTCTCTCTTGGGGAATAATTGGCCACTGAGACATTTGCCAGGGACTTATATGCCCAGAACATATTTAAACAGTTAGTTCTTGGGGAAGAGAATATTAAATCTGAGTTTGACATCCAACTCTTTTACTAGCTCGCTATTAAAATTGCCTGATCTCGCTTTGCATATTTAATCTTATTTGAACCCAAAATGGGACGTCTGAAGCCATGGTTTTGATTTCCGTGTAATGTGAATGAGTACTGTCTGGGATCATGCCTTCTGTTTTAGGTCTCGTCTCCTTAAAATAGACCATTTAGATAAATACTCCTCTCTAGATTGGAGTCATTTCTCTTACATCTGTGGCTGCTGTTCTGCCTCTGGGAAGTTTCACTGTTTTCTCCTAAATCTGTTTCCAAAGCTACTACTCCATTGCTATTGACTTGTTTCCCTTTCTGTGGGAAACTCCCAGAATGCCTTTCTGACAGGAGTGTCCACCATGACAGTTCCTCCTTGAGTAGGATAAATGGCAGCATGAGGAAAGGAAAGGGTGGATATGAAAGCTAGGTGAGTAATGGAATTATCAGGACTTGTGATTGATTGGACATGGAAGTGAGAGAGCAGAAGAAGGTGTCAAAGATGATGGATTAGGTGTGTGTTGGTGCCTTCAACCAAAATAGGACATAGGAAGAAGGAACAGATTTCAGCAAAAAGAGATGTATAGATACAGATAGAATTTTTTTCCTTTGAATATAATGCAGCCAACAGCAGTTATGGGTGAAGTCAAGCCTTACAGTTAAATGATTTAAGTTGATTGACAACACAATTATAGATGACAGATGATTATTTTTCTGGTCATCCTTCTCATAAAATTTAAATTTAGTAACATTCAAATAACTAATAGACTACATTTCCTATTGATAACATGTCTAGAGTCTTGAGAGGATTTTCATTTGGTGAGGGGCACAGGGGAGCAATTGGATGATTGTGAATCAACCCTCTTTAATTGGAAACAATAAAACCCCATTATATTTAGCCAGAAAGATACCTGGAAGTATTAGACTGGCTATTATCCAGCCACAGTTCCAAGAGTTGGATCAGCAGACCTGGGGAGGGATATCTGGTGGTACATGTATTTCCTATTAATGGTGCTAGCACTGCCGATTCAATTAGATTTAATTTGATTTCTTGCTCGATCTTCTGGCTGGCCTGCGACTGAAAACCCGAATATTTGTTCGTACTACTATTGTCCTCAGACAAAGACCTCTCGAATTCACAGAGCATTCTATAATGTAGCTATCCATTTCCCACCTGCTTTGTGTGTACCTTAACTGATAGCTATTGAGGCATTTATTTTAGATAGCAAACTGAGGATCTCTTTTGAGTCTGGGCTTTTGAGATCCAAATTGGTAGCCTTGGAAAATTATTCTTTCACAAAGGTCTGTTGAGAGCTCTTGTCACTGGAAGAAGAAGGGGGAAGAAAAGAAAAGCCTATAAAACCTTCACAATGCTCTTTCATCTATAGAATTACCGAAAATGTTTCTGGAAGAATGATCCATGTAGACTCACCTGGCATTTCTGTAGTCTAAGTAATTTCTGGTTATTTCTAGTTTCACTGTTTGAATCTGTGTGTGACCTAACAGAATCATTTTCCACTGAGTGCGGATGATCAGATTCTGAGGGAGACACACAAGAAGAAAATGAAGACAGCAGACTGGTGATAAAAAGCAGCGACAATTCCTGTCTTTGGACAGTGCATGCTGAGGTGAGGCATGGGACCGGGACTGGTGCTTTCGAGATACAAATGGCCAGAAAACAGCCTGCCCTGTGACTTAGACACTGACAGCAGCGAATACACAAGCCTGTGTTAGAGTCGCCGTGCTGAATACTCTCTGTCGCAGCACTTAATTAGTTAGGCCTGACTGCCTCAGTACAGAGGATAACTAGGACACAAGCAGATAGATGCCAGTCATCTCACCAAGGTCACACCACAGGAGGGCAACACAAAGTTGAACCCAGGCTGTCCTAGTTCAGGGCTAATGCTGTGAAATCTGTAAAAAGTTCATTTTCTCTCTGAGGTATCTTCTAGAGCACATATTAGAGACAGACAGAGCCACCTGATTTCCTCAGCCCTGTAAAGTGCATCTCCTCAGTGCAGGATATAGAATTATTATATAAAACTGTCTAGGAAAAAATCAGGGCTTTTATTAATGTCACAGAAATGGGAAGTGCCAGGATGGAAAAAAAAATTGATCTTCGACTATATAACCATGGCAAAGTGCATAACCCATGTCTGTTAAACTATTTACTACTTTTGAAACGAATATGTTTCATTACTATTGATAATTTGTTATATTTTATCATTAATGCACCCAGCCTCTACAGATACATGACAGGGAATCTATTTGTTTCCAACACCAACTTTACAGCGTGGAAAATTACAGAAGAAACACAATAATATTGATATTGTGATAGTAGTGATTTAAGATACTACTCTATTGAGTAATTATTACATATGTTAATAAGTAGATATGTTGCTTTTATAATAAGCTATTAATAAATGTTGCTGTTACATCAAATAGAAATGTTTTGCTATTGGAAAAAAATTTTTTTTTTCTTTTCTTTATAAAGCAGCATAATGAGGAGCAGATTTCCTCTCATCTCATTCTCAGGATGGAGACGGGAGGTGGGTGGGTTAAGCCCAAGTGGGCTGTAATGAGAATGATTAAATGATGGAACGATCAGCTCTTGTCTACAGGTTTACAGAAATGAAATTAAACTTAGGCTTTCTATTGCAAAACAATAAGCAAATTGAAGGCCAATTATACCAGCTCATCAAAAAAAAAAAAAAAAAAAAAAAAAAAAGCTGGCGAGCTGTAGAGGATTTTGCATTTCTGAGTAGAACGACTTTTCAGATGAAAGAACTTATTACAAGAAATTGGGAACATCTGGGCCATCAAAGACAGAACGCAGTGAATAATTGGACAATCATAGACTGGCAGCCATTTGAATAAGAGGCACTTCTTCAGTTCCCACTAGGGAAAGTGTTCAAAATTCCTCATCTAAGGGGGAAATGACAACGCAGTTCTTAAAATGTGATTTTTTTTTTTCTATACCTGGTTTTTATTTGGTTATGAAAGAATTCTATTTTGAGAGCGTCTGTACCACAAAGTTATTCTTGGAATCCAAATCAGAGTGAAATAGAAGGGACAAACTCTGCCCTGGTCTCTGTATTTCAGCCACTGGTTTAACTCTTTCTCAGTGCCTCTGATGATCCTGGGGGGTCCTAGTGCTCCTGAGGGGCCAGAACGCCTTGGCCTCCGCTCACTCTCTTTCTCCTTCACCGAAATCCTACAGGTGGTTGCTGCGGTTTGGATCTTAATTGTTCCTAGGGGCTTATATGTTAAATCCCATGTAAGCTCAGGATAGTATTACTGGAGGACAGTGGAGCCCTCAGGCAGTGAGACCTAATGGGAAGTGTTACGGTCATCGAGCGCGTGCCCTTGAAGGACATTTTGGGATCCCAGCTCCCTCCTCACGTTCTTTTTCCCTTCTTAAGCATGAAATGAGCAGTTTTGTTCCAGTCTGCACTGAGAGCTAGGATGTCTCAGGACCAATGAATCTGGGACCAGAGCACCCAACACTGTGAGTGAAAGTAAACCTTTCTTCTTTGCGAATTGATTATTTCTTACAGTAGCAGAAAGCTGACGAACGTAGCATTAAGCAGATGTTTGTTACAAATGAAGGAGAGTCTGCTACAATGACCTGTGGACTATTCATCTGGTGGAATGAGCTTGCCAAGTCCCATTTTATTCCATGGCCTCCTGCGTGATAGTGGTAACATTCTACCTTTACTATGTCCCATTTTAGCTTAAACATTTAGATATTTTGTACACATATATCACTATATGGTCAAGGTTAATAATTCAGATGACACATAATCTTTCAAAATTTGGAGGTTGAAAAGTACACATTTGATGTTTTGCTCATGTTATGCATACTTTATGGATCAGAGGAACTGTGTTTACTGCTTGGGGGTCCAGGGTGATCAAGCAGCCAATATCTCAAATAATGGCAGTCACCATGCCTGAGGGCAAAGGAAATTCTGAGGCTGAGTCTTACAGAGCATTTTGATGTATATCCCAGGAATGGTATTTCTTGTTGCTGCTTACGGTTCATCAGCTAGTCCCGGTTCCACGGCCCTAACCAACTATGAAGAGCAGGGCAGAAAGTGCAGCCTAACCTGTACTTGCTGCACTCACTGTACAACGCTGGCAGGAGAGGTGGTGGGTAAGGCTCCAGGCTTAAATGGCAGCTCTGTCCTTTACATATACAACTGTGCGGAAATTACTTAAGCTCCCAAGTTTCTTTTCCTCCCTTGATAAATGGGGGAAACAATGTGGCTTTTGTCAGAGACGTGCTTTAAGGGCCTGTCAAGATAATTCATGCGCTCTTCTTAGCACCAGGCCTGAGGAAGAATTGGGATTGGCATTCTTCTGTCTTCAGACCTGTAATATCTTTGGTTTACCATGAAGCGAGCCCAATCCTATGACTGATGGGAAGCACTGTCATTTGTATGTATGTATGTATGTATGTATGTATTTATTTATTTATTTATTTATTTGGTACAGGGTCTTGCTGTGCAGCTCAGACTCCTAGTGGGCCTTCTGTTTCAGCCTCTCTAATGCCTAATGCTGGGATTACAGACCTGTGATAGCACGGCCAGTCTCTGTTGCCAGCATGACATGCCTGGTGTTCTGGGGCTAACAAGAGAGAGGTTATCAAGGATCAACCCAGGTCCTTGTGCTTGCCAGGCAGGGGCTTTGATTGCTGAGTTATCTCACCAGCTGATACATTGTCTTTGCTTTTTAGAAATTATGTCTACAAAAATTCAAGAGAGTCATTGTATTAGTTACTTTTTACTTATTGTGGGACAAATACCCGCCACTCAAAATGAAGGAAGGAAAGGTTTGTTAGCTCTAAGTTACTGGAGGTCTCAGTCCATATTCAGCTGGCTCCAAGGCTGAGTGGCACATGGCAGAGAGTAGCAGTTTGTGGAGGCAGAACAGCGACAATGGCGACAGAGGCAGCCAATCAACCAGGGCAGCACAGAGCAACAGTGATAGTCTGTCTCTCTGTCTCTCTTCATATTACATTCAGGCTCTCCGCCTCAGCCTGTCTGCCTTAGGCTACACCCATAATCCCAGAAGTACTTAAAACACATAATCCCAGGGATCATGGATCAAGTCTCAAACTCTAGGTCAGTACTAAAACACATAATCCCAGCGACTCATGAGTCAAGTCTCAATCTATAGAAGTCCCTGCCCCATGACTGCATGAGGCTTTAGGAGTCAGACACCTTGGCCTTCAAAGTCGACATAGGTGAAAGGATCAAAAAGATGTCAGTGGCCACGTCATCTTCCACATGCTGCTGTGTCTTTGCTGTGTTTTATCCTTTTGAGTCTGGCAGGCTTGTGACTCTCTGTCCCATGGAGTTCCATGGATACAAGATGGTGGGATATTCTCGTGCTGCACTGGATAAAATACACTTTCCATCTTGTTTTCTTGAAGTTTCCCCTTGCATCATCCGTCTAACCCTGGATGACCCAAGATGACCGTGCTGTCAGGAAGCCAAACACGTCAAGTACCACAAGAGGACCAAAATTCTGCACTGTGGCCAGTAGGTGCCATCTCAGGCCATGGACATGGGAGGAAGAAGAGCCTATCTCAAAGACTCTGTCCCTGATATGCCACCTTCCAGCTGTGCAGCTGGCCAGCTCTCCCTCGCAGAGGCCCTAGACAGCAGAGGTTAGACACTGCCACTTGCTTTATTCCTGATCAGTGGAACCCCTGAGCATTATATAATGGATATTTTACACTGCTCCATTTTCTCATGGGTTTTCTCAAAATATAACAAAAAAGATGAGACTAGAGGCAGTGTTTATAGGTGAATGGATAACTGTCTGGATCAGCATTAGAAATTAAGTCCCTGTATTTACCTAGTCCTAATGATGTTAAAAATGTCCATGTAAAGGGCGGAAGCAAAGTCTCATTTTCCCTTTGACTTTGGCTTTGGCCGCTAGCATTGGAACCTGGGCTCTGACTCAGCTCCTCCCACCTTTCCATTGGCTTTGGCTTTGGCCACTAGCATTGGACCCTGGGCTCTGATTCAGCCTCTCCCACCTTTCCATTGGCTTTGGCTTTGGCCACCAGCATTGGGCTTGCCTACACACTGTGCTCTGATTCGGCCTCCCACCTTTGCGGCTTCATTCACAAGTGTGGACTATACCTCTGTCCTCTGTTTTTATGGAAATGTGATTGAGGTATCTTGTCCACCCTTTTTGCTCATCCCCAGCTTTTAGTTCTCATCCTGCTAATAAGGCAAAGTCATTATAATGTTTTCTCCTAGTTTCCTTCTTCCCTCTCCTTATCATCTTTCTCCTGCTGCGATTTCTCCTTCTCTTCCTTCTCTTCAGTTGGTCTAATACTAGTGTTGGCAGCTCATGAAAAACACAATGAGCTTTCTCAAAGATACTTCTATTGTGTTACAGTGAAGGGCCCTTTTGGATCATGCAGGGAAGCTGGAGAGGTGAGTTTATTTTCACTAGGAGTGATCAAGGGAAATCTCATTAACATCCCAGACATCTCCTCTGAGGTTTATTGAAGCCTTGCAGGAAGGGAACAGAATACTGTGCTAATGGAAAAGCACATTGGCTCTTCTCTTCTATGCTTTTCTGGAAACCTCTGTCCCAATTCATGCGCTAGGCAGATGGAACAGATGGTGGATGCTGGTCCCCACCAGGAGTCACCAACGTGACCTGACTCCTCTTATAGAGGTAAGTGGAGAGCTACTTTTCTAACATTCATTTTGTTTAGGTGAAAAAGTCATGACTTCAGTGCTACACGAATATTTTAATTTCTTGTAATTCTCTTCCAGAGGTGGCTAGGTGGTCAATAACACTTGGTGCTTTTTTTTTTTTTTTAATCTGAGGTTTTGAAGGGTGTATCCATTAAAATCAATTTCTCAATAATTTTATAATTCAGGATACCGCACACCTTTTCTTGATAATTTCTTTCCTCGTGGAAGTCAGCTTTATGCTTCCCACTTCCACTGAGAATAAACACTCAGCGAAAACCTTCAACTTCTCTGTTGATTCCCTCTGAAGTGCATAACAGATTTTTGGCAGAAATTACTGAAAAGTCAGCCTTGGTAGAAGAGTATATAAAAGCATAATCTTCCTCAGCTGCATTAATATAATAGCCAGGTTTCATCAAAGAAAAAGATCCAACAGGTTCTCAATATATCCACTGTATACATATTTGTCCATATGTTTATATAGGGAGATGTGTGTTTATCTATCTATCTATCTATCTATCTATCTATCTATCTATCTATCTATCTATCTATCTTCTATCTATCTATAGCATACAGCTTCAGGAAAATATGAACCTCATGGAATTATTTCAGCTCCATGATCACATGAGCCAATTTTTCATGAGATGTTACATATGTACGTGCATATATATATATATATATATATATATATATAATCAAATATCAAATATGTACATATTTATGTTTCTATATTTTTTATATATTTAACTTATGTTATAAATAATATATATACATATATATGTATATATATATATATATATATATATATATATATATATATATATATGCTTCTGTTTGTATGTTTACATATTGCTGAGCTGAAGTCTCATGATGTTAGCCTTCTACTGACTTCAAGCTGGAGATCCAAGAAAACCATTGGTGTTATGTAGAAAGGCATGGGAACCACAGAAGCTGATGCTGTACATCCCAGCTTAAGGGCCAGAAGAAAGGAAATGAACTATTCAAATTAAAACAGAGAGGCAGGAAAACAGAGACACATTCCTTCTTCCCTCTCTTGTTTTTTTCCATCCAGTTCCCCAGAAGAATAGATGCTAACACTGTGGCATCAATCTGCTTCACTAAGTCCATGGATTTGGCTGTTAATTTCATCCAGGTATAACTCCCTACCCTACTGACATATCTAGAAATGAGGTTAAGATAGACACTTCATCCCCTGAAGTAGATACATAAAATTAACCAACACATCATCAAAAATGAAGAAGGGATTACACCACAGGCATTTAAAATGATCCACCCTGTTATGGTTTGTGCATAGGTGTTTTCCTAAAGCCTCTTGTAGTCTTAGAGATGCTCCTGGAGTTTATAACTGATTATTGTTCAAATGGATGATGTGCCTGCCCCGGGGCAGGTGATTTGCATTTCAGATATAAGATAGGAAGAGAAGTTAGCTGCTTAAGCAGCTGCTAGCTCTCTCCCAGGGCCCTTGCTCTTAGCTGCCACCATGAAAGGTTGTTTTCTGCCATGTGCCACTCTGTCTTGGAGCCAGCTGAATATGGACTGAAACCTCCAGCAACTGTGAGCTAAATAAACCTTTCCTTCCCACATTTTGAGTGTTGGGTGTTTGTCCCAGCAACAAGAGAACAGTAACTAAGACACACTCCCAATAACTAAATCTCCAATTCTCAAATGATCTATCTTTTTCCTTTCTAGGAGATAGCAACTGTTTTCGATGGATTGAAGTCAATCAAGAATCACTTGGATGATAAACATTTAAAGCTCTTTCTAAAGTTCACTTTCTACAATTATAAGAGCATGACTTTGAGTTGGATTTAAATGAGATGTTTAGGGCCAGCCACATAGCTCAGTGGACTAAAGTGCCTGCTTAGGTAGAGCACAGCAGCTGGGGTTGAATTCCCAGACTGCAGTGCTGGCCCTGCCCCTGGGGCATACTGAGACTGTGATTGAGACTGGGCATGGCGGTGTCCCCCTGTAATTCCAGTGCTTAGAAGGCTGACAACAGGAGAATCACTTCAAGTCCAATCTATGTAGTGAGACCTTGTAGACCCTGTAGACCCTGTACTAAATACATAGTAAATAAATAGATAGATAGATAGATAGATAGATAGATAGATAGATAGATAAACAAGATATCTATACATATAGTACAGCTATTGTGGAGGATTACATTCTCAAGAAATCGGTGTTATTATCCTTGATTTGTAAGGAAAACTTGTCATCTTTAGGGGCCATAATGCACCTTTGTTTATCTGGCATTCCTTGGGATTCTCCGAGGCAGCCTTAAACTTGAACTCTGAGCGCTATGGTGTCAACTCTCACTTTTCAGTGGCAGATAGAAGGCTATGACATCAGTGTAGGTATGTTTTCAAAGACTGATAGAAAAATGACCTGAGTAAGTGGCTTGACTTTAGGCTTATCGCCACTTTCGTGTTTTCTTGCCTGAGCATGGAGCCCATTCTAGCCATGTGAGAGACTCAGGTTAGGATAGGGTCAGCAGATTGATCAGGGACATGCTGGAGCTCAGGAGAATCAGCAGGTGTGCTTCACTGGGGAGTCCGTGAGAGCTTGTTTGTGCCTCATTTCATCTGAGTCCACTGGAATGAAATAATTTCAAAGAAACAGCCGTTTAGGCCCTTGAGATTCTCATGGCCCTTGGACTAAATCATAAATCAACTTCTGCACACTGGATATGGAGCCCCATCTGGATCTTGCAGAGACTTCTGAAGAATATAGTAGGTATATTGGTTGAATCTGGGAAATTTCCAGCGAGGTGAAGTTCTGTGTTTTATCTCACTTTCCTATTATTCTTTAATAAATGCTACTAAAGGCTAAGAATGGCGAAGCCTTTTGTTAATTTTCATTTCAGAGATGAGAAAACAGAGGCCTTGGGAAGTAAATTCATTCAAAAGAGAAAATCTTTTCACGAGCTGTCTGGGGCACAGCTCAGATCATTCATTTTTCTGGTCCAATGTCTTTCCACTCTGTGCTCCCATTCTCTCCATAAATATTGTTCCAGTACTCTCTGCTGAGATTAAGGGCTTGGAGACTGATTTATGAGACTATAATATCAAAATAAAAACTATATAGGAAGATATAATTAGCTAATGCATATTCATTGAAATAACTTAATTAAGGAAGAAAAATAAGGCTATCTGGTCAGCTAATTGTGTTTAGGCCTGGGGCCTGCTGGACAGAGGACAGGAAGGGAATGGCACGATGGGCTCACAGAGGTGCGTACCAATAGTACAACATGCCTGGTCTCATTTGTGCTGAATAATGACAATGTCAAGGAATTACGATAACATGTTTCTGGAAAATGATCATGCAGTGTGATGAACACTTAGGCCTGTGGCCAAGTGCTGCTCTCTTTCCCCTGCTTCTTCCTTCCAGTTTCACCTCTAGCAGCTAAAATATTAATGTCTGGAACAAGAGGAAGCCTCCACAGCCCCTCTGTGCTAAGCCTGGCGTCTCCTCTGAGCATTACGTCTGAGGTTACTAGCCCAGCATATGAGTTTTCTTTATGCAATGTGGGTCCTCTGCAGATCAGGGTCGTATGTAAATAATTCAATGCACAAGGCATTAATTGCTTCAATTATTTCAAAGAGGCGCGTATCATATGTCATAATGTAAAACGTAGAACATCATAATGTCAAAATAGAAAAAAAGAGAAGGTTTCCATTATACAACTTTCCCATTTAGCTGCTGGTTCTTTAGAAATGACTGATGACTGGACAGCTAATCATTCTACTCTTTGCCAATATCTCCCTATTTAAATAATAATATAGTCCCAAAGAGTGTGATAATCATTGCCTGCATCAGATTTTAGATACTATATATTTCTTAAGTATCATTAAAAGAAAAGAGCATCAGAATCTGTCATTGCTGGATTTCTATCCACTAATGAAGACGGAAGTACTATTAACATACTATCCAGACAGTCTGCAGTGCTAGCTGGGACGTACCTGACAGCTTTTTTTTTGTGGTTCCCAACTTGAGCAGGCATCAAAATTACTGAAAGTAACCAGAGCTTTTAATTCATCACTTCTGGTATGAGCTTCGCTGTATTTCTAACAAAAATTTGTACTTATAATAGAATGGCCATCATGAAGAAATCAACCACCAACAAACGCTGGAGAGGCTGTGGGGAAAAAGGAACCCCTCTCCACTGCTGGTGGGGATGTAGACTGGTACAACCAGTATGGAAATCAGGGAGACTCCTCAAAAAACTAGGAATGAAAATTCTATTCAATCCAGCTCTTCTCCTACTGGGAATTTTCCCCCAAAATCTGAACACATCATATCATAGTGATATATGTGCACCCATGTTTATAGCAGTTCAATCTGTGACAGCTAAATCTTGGAAACAACAAAAATGCCTGCCACCTGAGGAAGGAATGAAAAATATGTGATATTTTTATACAGTGGAATACTACTCAGCTATAAAGAAAACAAACTCGAAACCTTCATAGTTAAGTGGATGCAACTTGACACTATACTCATTAGTGAAATAAACCAGACCAACACGTATAAATACTGTAGTGTCTCCTTAGTGTAAGAACTCAAAAGACAGCACTCAGGAGGCTGAGGCAGGAGGATCGGTGCGAGTTCAAGACCAGCTTGGGCTACAAAAGTGAGCTCAAGGCTAGCCTGAACTGCATAGCGAGACCCTGTCTCAAAAAGACAAAAAAAAAAAGAACTCAAAAGAGGAAATAGAAACTGAAAGGTCTAATAGACACAGCTAAATGGAAAATAATGGAATTTAAGGATTAAATTCTGAAGAGAGATAAGTCAACAGCTTTGAACATTGCCAGTTCTGCTGGTAACCCACCACTATTATGGGATATTGGACTATGCATACGACTATTTTCTCTTAGCTCAATTAGAAGAAATATTTGTACTGATAGTGTTTAGAAAAGTTATCATGTCTGCATCTTGTACTCTGGACAACTATGAAGACAACAATTGTATTGATTATTGTGGCTGTCCTACTGACATGCTCTTAAACTCTCATCATTATTGCTTTCTTATTGAAATTAATTTAAAAAATGAAGAGGGAAAGAAGAAAAGATAAGAAATAAGGTAGGGGCAAAATCATACATGTATATATACAAGATGGCTAAGGTAATTGTCCTAAGAATTTCCACCACATTTATTTATTTATTTAGTTAGTTAGTTAGTTAGTTAGTTAGTTAGGTAAGACAGCCACTGTTACGGTTTATGTCTAGTTGTCTCCCTAAAGCCTCATGTAGTCATTGGGCGGGGACTTCTGGAGTTTGAGATTTGATCCATGATCCCTGGGATTATGAGTTTTAGTACTGATGGGATTATGGGTCGAAGTACTCCTGGGATTATGGGTGTAGCCTAAGGAGGAGGCTAAGGCGGAGAGCCTGAATGTAATATAAAGAGAGACAGAGAGACAGACTAGAGCTGGTGCTGCTGCTCTGCTGCCCTGATTGATTGGCTGCCTCTGCCACCATTTTGCTGCTGTTCTGCCGCCATGAACTGGATGCTCTCTGCTCTGTTCCTCTCAGTCTTGGGCCAGCAGAGTGTGGACTGAAACCTCCAGTAACTGCAAGCTAAATAAACTTTTCCTTCCTTCATTTTGAGTGTTGGGTATTTGTCCCAGCAACGAGTGAAAAGTAAGTAAGACAGCCACAATAATTAATAAAATGCACATTGTTGTCTTCATAGTAGTTTCTTTGAAAATAGCAGTTAGTGCATAGAATTCTCACCTTGATTAACTCTCTGTGCTGGTATCTGTGAACTCAGCACTACAATTCAAATAGCAATAGGTAATACTAACACCATACTTGAAATACCTGTCATCTTGGTCTTTTAAATGTGTACCATTTCTAATGCTATATTAAATATTACTATACTCTTTTTAAAGTAATTTGAAAGCATGCAGTAATTGTCAATCATATGGCCCATCTTGCATAACTATATTTTTCAATCTGAGCAACAGATTTGATGAGAAAAATAAGTATTAATCACTGTTAATCAGCTACTCTTGTTTTGAAAATCTGTAACTTATGTATTGTTACATGTCACCCCATTTCTGTCTTTGTCTTTGTTTTTGTTGGATCTCGGTCTGTACTTTTCCAACTGCTGGCATACAGTGCTGTGCCTATAGACACATATCACCTCTGCACCCATGTCTTTGCATGAAAAAGGAAGATCCAGTGCACCCGGCTTGGCGAATGTTATGTTGTGAAGAGAGTCACAGTACTTCCGCTCAGAGAACTATGAAGCCTAAAAGATTCCAGCCCAAGATAGGTAAGCATAGACTTTAATAAAGCTAAACTGGAATTCAAGCCATTGGGATGAGATGTGGAAGGTGGACCTGTGCAGAGCCTAGCAGCGCTCCGGGTAGTTAGCTCCTTTCCTGAAAATGACCAACTCCTCTGTAACATCAGTGTATTCGCTTTCTCCTACTGTTTTTGTTATCGTCTCAGGTTCTTTTTCTTTTCCTCTAAATGTATGTTCTAAATTGTCAATTTAAATGTGTCCACCATGGTCGCTTTCATATTTCAAGTATCATCTGCCTCCAACCTCTGTCCTGAACACAGAGTGACTTCTAAATTCATCAGCTCTTTATGCAAGATACCATACATTCCATAAATCCCATATCAAAAGTGAACTATATCACTCCCTATATCCACCAAGCGTCTGGGTTAATGATGGCTTCTCCAGTCAAACTGTGCAAACAGGAATCCTAGACAACCTTCTCGTTTTGTCGCTTCCCTTCTTTTGCCTGCCCACTTATTTTGCAAACCTTTATTTGTGATTTGACTATGTTTACCTCCGTCACCCCTTCCTCTCTCCTACAGCCATGTCTGGGACCCAGGCCTACTCAAGACTACTGCTCAGCTTCACAGGCCGCTTCCCTCCCACGTGCCAAAACCTCAATCAAAATGAGCTCGCATCGTTGTTGAATTTGCCATGGATTTTCATTTCACGGGGCTTGATGAGTTGTTTTCTCTGCATAGAATATTTTTCCTAACCTTCTCTGCCCTCTAAAATCTTATTTTCCATTTTATATCAAGCTGGATTATCATTGGCCTTGTGAATGACTCTTTAAGTTTCCAGGTTGAGTAGACCATCCTCTCTTCTATGGTTTCCTGGATAGAAGGGGCTTGTTCGCGGCACACAACACATTACAACCATTGTTGTGTATCTGTGTTTCATCATGAATATGTCCAGGGAGGCATCTTCATCTTTCCTGATGCCAGTGTCTTGCATCGTATGTAGCAAAAACTTGTATGAATGTATGTTTTTTAAAGAATATTCTCAATTTCATGCTCCAAGAAATGCAACCCTCCAAAATGTCAGTACTATGTCATGGCATTTCTTTGTCCAAGTAGGAGACAATTCAATATATAATTTTCACAATTTTCTGTAGCATAAAATAAGCAATGTTTAGGCATTACCTAGAAAATGTATTCAATTTTCCTCTTGTCTGGATCATTTCCAGCATGTATTTGTGTCAACTAGTCCCTGTGACTATAATCCTCCTCTTGGAATAAGATGTTCATTTCATACTTCTATTACATGCTTGTCATGAGCTGTAAGCTCTATAAAAGAAGCTCCCAGAATTTATCATAAAACTGGAAATTGTAATTAGTAAATGCGGAAATGTGCTGGAGCAGAATCCATGCTGATGACTGCCACTAGGAAGAATGCTGGAAATCTGAAGTGTTTCTTGGCCTAAGAGGGAGACATACACTCAAGCCTGTAGGTGGAGGGCTCCTCAGGAAACAGAGATACCGTGAACAACTGTGGGAACACACTGAATTGGAAATTGAGATTTCCGTGCAAATAAACCTGCCTGCTTGGTATGTGCATTTGGTGCAACTTTTCTTGAGACAGAAATTCTTCACCTACCTAAATTATTTAACCCTTATAGGTATTAAATGCCTGTTACCAAATATTTAACTGGCAGTCACACAAAGGAGGGAATAAGTGTTTCGTAACTACTTATAGCTCCAGCAGTCAATATTAGAAACAGTGAGCAGGATTTATAGAAATAGGTTTGGGATTGAGTTAAGAATAGTTTCTGATAAGTAATTCAAACTATGCTCATTGGCTTACGGCCCTCTCCTCAGTGAAAGAGAGTGTGGAAGATTTACCCTGGAGAATCTAAAGGTGACTTGTATCTGGGGAGGGATATATAGAGGGTAGCTTCTTATTCTGTGGCACACATTCGTCTCAACTCCTTATGTCACCATCTTGCCCAGAGAAAATGTTGCCAACTTAAGAAGTAAGATGTATGTTGGGCATTCTTTGAATAACTACTTTCTTTGTCCATTCAGTTTGCAATAACACAATACCTTAGACTAGATAATTTATGTACAACCCATCTCGTTTTCCAGTTTGGATAGCAAGGATACCTAAGCTTAAGGTTCCTAGTGATCCAGGGACCGTTCTTTTTTAGTTGACATCTACTTGCTTGTCCTCATGTAGTAGAAGAAGCAGTCTCCTTGAAGCCTTTTTCAAAAAAAAAATATGGATCGCATTCATGAGCACCCCATCCTCATGACCTAATGTCCTCTTAAGACCCCTCCTCTTAATATTACTGCATGACAGTTCAGTTTTCAACTGAGACATTTTGTGAGGACACAAATATTTAGACCACAATAAAACCCATTGCGAGCCAGTATGTCAAATCTTCTGTTTTCTCTCTCTTACACAAAGCTTGAAGTGGGTGTGAAAGGAATGCAGCTCCTGTACAAATTCTCTAAGCAAGAGATTTGAAGAAGACAGATTCAAATAGCAGCAAAAATGTTCAGTTTTATCCTGATTTTCATGGCTTGTTACACAGCCATTCACATGTTTCTTTGTATGAGCAATATAATAACCAGCTTTCCAAAGGACAGACAGCATAATGAATGGATTGTAAAACATGCTCATAAAAACAGTAGAGTGTGTCTACAAGTATGTGTTATCTGCTATTGATTTACTGTGTTCCCTGTTTTTCATTTTCACTTCATTTACACGTTTTCTATTAAAAATAAGCATTTAATGGGCATGCAATTAATTTTAATTTTTCTCTTTTTCCTCCAAGGTGATAAAAAAGTGTGCATGTGGGGGTGCATTTTACAGTCTTAACAGAATATTGATATTATAGCCATAGAGTTCATTACAGCGTAATTAATGCATGTTAAGTATCTTGTAAATATTATGTGGTAATAGCTCTCTAAATAAATACACACTGCAGTTGGAAAGATCTGCTCCACCCCTGCCATGAGGAATGAGATGTTTCTAATTAATGCCTTTAGAAGAAGAGCCTGTGTCACCTTGGACAGTCTTGGGAAATTACAGCTTTAGTTTGTGGAAGGAAGCAGGAATGGTTAATTAAGGAACATTGACATGCTTGGTGCCTCTCCCACCTGGGCTAAGTGGATTGGACAGGCCCACCTGGCTAGCTGCCTCCCTTGCAGCCTTTGTTAAAGAGCACGCTATGCAACAGCAGGCCTGCTGCTGGGAGCCATTACAGTTCAGGAAAACCTGCAAGTGCCTGCTCATCTAGGGTTCTTCCTTGCAGGAGCTGGGGTTCTATCTATGGAGCAAGAAGGACTCATTGCTGCTGCTGCTGCTATTTTTGAGACTGAGATTAAATGTAATGTTTATGTGATCTTCCACTTGGGTTACAGATGGTCTCTGTTAGACATGTAGGGCCTGGAGTTTCTTCTTAGAGCTTGGATGTAGAAGTCATTACCAAGGTCCCGAGTATCTCCAAAGCCATTGTCTTACAGACCTTCATAGGTAGTGGAAAGCAGCAGAAAAGTTTTTGCTTCTCTGGGTTTACCACTTTTTCAAGTCATGTGCTTCAACTTGCAGGTCATGGCATCAAGAAGGCTTGGAGAGGGTGATAGATTTTGCATAAATCTGCTGCTTTTGATACCTGACTGCTTTGCACAGGACACAGCAATTCTCCTCTCTTTCTCTATGTGTTCACATCTTTTTATTTAATTGTGTCTGTTTGGTACCGGATCTCACTATACAGCTTGGACGCATAGTAATCCTTCTGGTTTCAGCCTCCTTAGGACTGGCATTATAGGCGTGTACCACCACACCCAGTCATGGTGGCTAACTCTTGAGCCCTGGATGGGGCCGGCATAGCATGTAGTAGTGGGGATTGAACCTGCGTCCCTCTGCTTCCCTAGGCAGGTACTTAGACCACGGAGCTATATCTGCAGCCCAGGTGTTCACATCTTGAGTGAATAGATGGCTTTTTATGTTAACCAGGTGTCAGCTCTAGAGATACAACTAACTGGATACAGTGCACTATGTAATGTTCTGGATACACCTTCCCATTCCGCCTTTAAGGCAATATCACCATCAAGCTTCTCATTTAATTCCTTAGCATCATCAATCAGAGATAGAGCTTCGAGTGCAAATCTCTGGCGTGGAGATTCAGAGTAGGTGAGTGCACACATGCAGTGGGTCCTGTAATTGGAGCTTAGCAGTAACAAGGTCCCGAGAACCTCAAGTTCCTGAAAAGAAGGATAATAAATAGTGCTTGCACAAGTGGCATGGTTGAAGAGACCAAAGATACAGTTGATCTACATTACACTGATAAAGTCTGAACACCACAGCAATGTGGACATTGTTATTCACTTAACTGATGATGTCAGGGCAAAGTGTAGGTGAATTTCCTAAGAATCAGTGTCGGTAGACACATAGGAGTTCACAGTATAAGACATAGACAGGAAATAAATTTTAAGAAGAATGAACAGAAGTATGGGATGAAGAGATAATACTGCAGTTAGGGTGGAGCTTAGCAAAAGAGAAGAGTCAGCAGCAATGGTGCTGTCCTCACTAAGGAATGTCCTCCCTCCTCTTCCTAGAATGGCAGTGGAATTAGAGAATGTCACACTGCTGGCTCTAATGGAGGCATAAAGGGCCTTTCATGGACTAGATAAGGACATATGTTCAAAAGGGCAGGACAACATTAGTCTATTGTAGGAGCACAAGGAGAGAAAACTCAACTGGAAATATAATATGGACAAGGGGAATTTATAGCTGTACTGGTTGAGATCTAAAACGTTCTCTTAAAGACTCATGGGTGTGGAAGATGCCTTGTTCTAGGGGAGCTGCAATGCTGATCAGCATATTCATCTATTGATCGATTCATAGCTAGGTGTGGTGCTAGGTGGTAGGGCCTGGAAGAAGTGCATTCTTGTTCTTATTTCCTCTCTTCTCTGTGTCTGGAGTACGTTTCTGGGTAGTCTGAGCTCACTGGCACTTAATGCTTGCATCGTTCTTGGAAGAATCTTGGTTCCTCTTTGTAAAAATGGGAATTTGGTCCTAGCAGAACAATGACTTTATTGCTGCAAAAGTAAACAACATATGGACCAAGATTCAAACAGAGTATCCTAGCTGGTGGGAAGCTTATATGCCGATTTAGTTATCAGCAAGAATTGGCTTGTGCAAATATAAGGAGTAGCTAAGTCCACCGGGACATACCGGTAAAATGGGATGGTCATGGATGGTTAGGACTGCTATTGATTGGAATTTTACCTTCCCTTAAAAGAAGCCCACCCCTGTTTGCAAGGCCTTCCAGTTGGTTGAGTGTCCTGTTCAGATTACCTAAAATACTCTTGCAGTCGCAAATATTGACTCAGGACTCAACAGGGAAACTCAAGATTTGTAGCAAAGTAGGGATTATTAGTCTATGTCCCACCCAGATTATCTAAACTAATCTTCCTAATTTAACGTCAGTTGATGAAAGCCTTTAATCACATCAGCAAAACACCTGTAGAACAACTCCTTCACAGCTTGTGATGGGAAATCAGGGTACAGTTGCCAAGGTGGGGCATAAAGAAAAACACTAAACAGTTTTGTTCAAATAAACTTACATAGGTCTTAGAAATATGGCAGAAGACACAACAGCATGAGTTTTTAGTGTAATGCTAATGGATTTTGGATATACCAGAAAGGGAATTATATTTTTTGAGACTATGACTGGATTTGAGCATTATACATTCCTTTTATTCTTCTTTTTTATTTTTTATTTTTTTGTGGACAATTCAACCCAACCTGAGGGTTATGCTGGAACTACATGTGGTGCTAGGGATTGAAGGATCCAGCTATGGTCCCTGCACTTGCCCAAGCTTGTCTACGCTATCTCACCGGCCCCTGAGCTCTATACATGTGACAGCCCCCATAAAGTCAAGGAGGATATGGGGAAGACTAGTGACATACAGTGGTATTCCTTTTTCCTGCTTGAAAAACAAGATAACCCAAAGGTTTTTCTCACCCTGTGCAGTAAGAAGTTTATGCCTAAGTTGGCAGGCTCATCTCAGCCTTCGTTTCTTCACAGATTCTAAGAATCCAAACTACTCCCACTCTGTCAATTCTCTCTTGTCACTCTCCTGTTTCCCTCAGCAAAGAGTTAAACAAGACTCTGACATGTATTCATTATCTATTTGTAAGGAGATTATATTTTTAATGATTTTGGAATTATGCTCTGACAGGATGAAAAGGGGGAGTGGGTAGGGATCAGGTTCCTTGTGTAGGAAGATGGCTGTGGGAGAGAGAAGGAGAAAAATAGATGCTCCGGGCAGGTTTCACTCAGAGGAACACACCTCCGGTGTTGCCCCTGGCTCAGGACAGGACCTTGCTTTAATAATCCACAGGGAAAGGCAGGGTCGGCCAAGCATTTGGGAATGTTGAACTAACCAGCAATAATTTTCCTTGAAAATGCTCTTCCTACCAACCTGGAAACCTAGAGGGACACCCAGATACACACATATACAGAGTGAGAGCGAGAGCGAGAGAGAGAGACAGAGACAGAGAGAGAGATAGACAGACAGACAGAGACTGAGACAAAGACAGAGAGAGAGAAACAATTTATATGTACAACAAGCAAAGATTTAAGCACAATGTTGTGGTTTAAAGGTCAAAGACAACGTCTAGTACCCAGGTGACCTGATCTATCTTGGATTACAGCCTGTGGATTCTTGACTAGCTGTTCCTCTGCCATCTACTCTAAAGAAACTGATTAAAACTATGAAATGATCAGTTATAGATCCTAATGGCTTCCCTCATGGAAACGAATCCTTTCTTAGAAGTGCGTTTTCATTGTAAGGGCTGTAAAATAGATGACATAAAATTTACCTTTTTAGGCACTTCAAAGTATGCAATTCTGTATCCTTAAGTACATTCACAACGTCAGGCAACCGTCAATACCAGCGGTTCTTAACCTGTGGGTTGCGACCCCAGCGGGGATCGAAAGACCAAAACACAGGGGTCGCCTAAAGCCATCGCAAAATGCATATTTCTGATGGCTTTAGCCGCTGAGAAGTCGTGCTACCATCTGCAGCAGCGCTATTCAGCTGGAACGCAGGCCATTATGGATGTGCAATTCCAAACTGAATGCCTGCGGGCATGCGCAGGCGTGATTGTGCATCACGTGATTGCGTTTGGGGTCACTGCAACTTGAGGAACTGTATTGCCGGGTCAGAGCATTAGAAAGGTTGAGAACCACTGAATACTATCCATCTCCAGAAACTTTTCATCCTTCTGAAAAGAGATCCTTTATCCACTAACTGGCTACTCCACACTCCTCTTTCTCTTCTAGAAATAACCAATTTCCTTTCTCTCCATGGATTTTCTTATTCTAGATATTCTACATAGATGGGTCCCCTGTAAAAAGTTTATTTAGTGCTGGGTATTGAAAGCGGAATCTTTCTGCGGAGTGACATAACCAACTGGTTTGTTGTTGTTTTAATTTATGCGTATGGTACAGGGTCTCACTATGTAGCTTAGAGTCATAGTAATCCTTCTGTCTCAGCCTCTCCAATACTGGAATTACAGACTGAGCTAGCTCTCTGGCCCATTTTTTTTTTTTTTTTAATTTTGAGACAGAGTAACATTAAGTTTCCCTGGCTGAGCTTCAATTTGCAATTCTCTTGCCTCAGCTTTCCAGAGTATTGGGACACAAGAGTGCACCATCATGCCAGGCTTGGCCTTTCACGCAATATAAGCATTTCTTTTGAAAAGAAATGTAAATATTGGCAAGCCAAGGTGTATGGGAAAGAAAAGCAGCCATGCAATGGGTAAACTGTAGAGGGGTATGATGTGGGCAGAGACAGTTTGTGAAGCCAACAAGGCAGATCAGGAAGGAGAAAAATGGTAGAAAAAACCCAAGCAAATATAGTTTTCTTCACAGATCTAGCTCTGTTCGTGATTATAAATGCCGTACCAACGTCAAGAGTGGCCAACTTGCTCTGGGCTTTTAGTCTGATGAAGAACACAACACGAAGGTGGTGAGAGCTACTGAGTCTTACGAGGTGCTGTCATCCAGGGATATGGGAAGTGCCTGCAAAGGCAGGTCTGCACACCAGCTCTACACTCCAGGTGAGAAGCTTCTGGGCTCTTCTTGACATCCTCTCCCTCACTCTTTCCCTTTCGAGGAGCAAAGAATGCTTTTGTTTCCACAGGGTACACCCTCCCTTTCCCAAGCAGAAAAACTCACAACTGAGCCGCCAGGCAATCTGCGGCCCTGCTGAGTCTCCACAATTCAGGCAAAGCACTTGGGAGCCCTTTCAGGAGCCAGGCGTGCTACAATCAAGCCACTCCATGCACAGGTCTCTAATAGTAGGGCAATCAGTGGTAATCACCCATACCGTTTATGTACAGGAGGGCCTAATAGGATTCGTGCCTCTGTGGTGAATACATTTTCATTTATAGGACTAAATGCAAGCATACATTACCTGTTTAATTAACAACGAAATTCTCCAGCCAACAATTTGCTCCCTCTCTTGGGTATGTGCGACATACATTACTGATGTTTCTTTTAAATTGTACTGATTATGAATTCTTCAGATTTGTTATTGTGTGTGGCTGCTAACAGCTTAGGTAGACAAATCTTGGCTCCTGGTTTTCCTTTGCTGAGAACTCAGGGGCCCTTTGTGTTACTTGATTGCAAATATATGACCAAAAGAGAGACTGCTCTCTGTGGGCTGTAGCTTCTGAACACAGCATGCTAAAGGCAGCAGCTGTGAGACCAAGCCAAGAAAGCCATCCTTGGGTCTCAGAATTAATGGAGTTTGGTCACAGCTCTTGATGCTTTTTTGTGGTTCACCTCTCTGAGGCCTTCTTCTGCATATTGCCTGCACCCATGTGGGCTAAGTTTGGACTAGTGCTCTCATTTAAAGGAAACAGGTCATGTGACATGAGTGGAAGAGTTCCTAATGCATACGTGAGAAGGTTGAATGGGGCCAGAGGTTGAATTTAAAGCAATGTCTGCTCCTTTATATTGGCAGTGATTTCTGATGCATTGCATTTCTGTCTTGAATTAGCTCATGTCTCAGATGTTGTCATTCACTTTTTACCTCCTGAAGATGAATAAGATGACATAACTTCTACTTTCTTCTTCTTCCTCTTCTCCTTCTCCTTCTTCTTCTTTTTTTTTCTTCTTCTTCTCCTTCCTTTTCTTCTTCTCCTTCTTCTTCTCGTTCTTCTTCTCCTTCTCCTTCTTCTACTTCTACTTCTACTTCTACTTCTTCTTCTTCTTCTTCTTCTTCTTCTTCTTCTTCTTCTTCTTCTTCTTCTTCTTCTTCTTCTTCTTCTTCTTCTTCTTCTTCTTCTTCTTCTTCTTCTTCTTCTTTCTTCTTTTTGGTGGTACCAGGGATCAAACTCAGGACCTTGTGCTTGCCAGGTAACCACTTATTCTACTGAGCTAGTACCCTGCCCATAACTTCTACTTTCAAGAAATTCATAGCCTTGGAGAAAGACAAGAGCTAATGGTCATGCAATGTAACGTATTTGGAATAGAGCAGCTTCAGAGTCTTACACAGAGTAAGACCAAGAGGAGGCATAGAATGTGGAAGGCATGGTGAGCTATTAGGAACATGGATTTTAGATTCAGGTGGGCCTAGATATAAGTGCAAGCTTCTGAGTCACAATGTAGTACCTTAGCACTATGATTTGAACAACCCCTCCAAAGCTCCTGTTGCAATTTAATTTCCATTGTAACAAAGTTGACAAGAGATTGTTGGGTCATGAAGGCACAAATGGATAAATGTTATAATCATGGGAGCAGGCTGGATATCAGGTAAGTGAGATCCTGATAAAAAAGATTAGTTCATCCCAATTTCCTCTCTCTGTCTCTCACGCTTATTTCTTTCCCCTTCTGCCTTGGCATCAAATAGCACACAGGGCTTTGTGGGATATTGGCCCTGTATTCTTGGACTTGCTGATTACTAGAACACTGAGTTAAACGTCTGTTGCTCGTTACTCTGTGGCATCCTGTTCTAGCAACTGAAAACAGACTGAGACACGTATCTTAGTTTTTTTTTTTTTTTTTTTTTTTTTTTTTGACACATCTGTGAAGTGGAAATAGCAAATCTGTGCTGTGAAAATATTTTAAAATGTTGAGCGTTAGGCTCTGGCCTTTCTGCCTCCTATATCCCTTCCTATTGACTAACTATTGTCTGAGTCTGAACTCCTGCCCCTTTCCCATTTAGTTTGTTCAGAAAATTGTTCAAGCAGCTGGGATAACTTCTGTCCTTTGAAAAGCTTTCTTGTAAGGTTGGCTTGGCTTCCATCTTGGAACTTGGAACTTGGAAGGGTTTCTCCAATTCTTAACTGATAAGAGGAGCTCATTGCGTCTGAAGTGTTTGCAAAACATAGCAGTTTATGCAGGACACCTGCTTTTGCTGTAGGAGTCTGGAGCATTGATATATTCTAACCAGAGGCTGCTTACAGGACCAGCTTCCAATAAAGACTTTGGACTCTAGGCTTCCAATGAACTTCCTTCTTAGGCAACATGTCACACTTAGAAGAGCTCACTATTGGGAGAAGTCAGTGGATATTGCTGACTGCAGGAAGAGGATTCTTTGAAGCACTTTTCCGGTGCCTTAGTTATTCTTTTCTTGTTTCTTAGACAAAGTATCCAACAGTCAAAGTTAAAGAGGGAAAGATTTATTTGTGGCATGTGGAAGACCAGAGAGAGAGGGAGAGAGAGAGGGAGAGAGCTCTTTCTGTCCCTTATTTTTTATCTAGTTTACAAGGATTAGGGTGATAGAAATTCAATCAGCGAGCTGATCCAGGAATCACCCACCCTTAATCCCAGCATTGCACTGTGAATCAATCACATACTCTAGACTCAGCCGGCTCTAAAAAGCTCTACGACTGCAAGGAGCTTTGGGGAGATAGGCATCTAGACACTAAGCATAATACCTAGTTTCCTTGGCTTTTTTTCCAATTTGTGATTTGTTTTGTGTCACTTAATTACAATAAATCATATGTATTAGTATGAGTATGAGAAAAGTCCTCAGTTAGGGGAGGGAAGAAGGTCCCTGTGACACCTCTGGGCTTTAAGATTTTCTAGGAGGATGCAAGATGGAACCAGGCTGGTCTGCATAAATCCTATTCTTCTAAGCCCATTCTCAGTCTGAGAGAACACAAACAACTACAGAACTTCCAGGTTCATTAATAAGGTTCACGGCTAGCAAAAGCTAGTCTTCTTTTATTTTTTTAAATGTATTTAGTTGTTACAGGGTCCCACTATGAATCTTGGACTCACGATGATCCTTCTGCTTTCCACAGTGCTGGGATTACAGGTGTGTGCCAGCGTGCCCAGGTTCTGACTGGCTCATCGCACCTGGGAGGCAGGGCTGGAGCAGCATGTCATGCAGTCCCTGCTTTTTTCCAAAGCAGCTGAGTATAGTCCTCCAGCCTCAGAAAAGCTATTCTTGACACTGACGTATCAAGCACATTTCTCCAATGGATGCTTATAAAGATAGCTGTGCTCAAGAAAAAGTAGCTTCCTCTGGGCATGCTCTATAATAACCTTAGGAAATTCCCCACCACATCCAGTGCAATTCTCTCTTAGGTCCACCAATCCAACTCACAGCAAAATTCGTTACGTTGAGTTCCCCAAGGTAGGGTTGTGGGTAGACAGTGAGAAAAAAGGAGCAAGTAGCAATTACTATGCGGACAATAAGCTCAGCATAAAATGATACAGAGGGATTTGGGTGCATGAAAAGGGTTGTTTCTAAGACTGGGCTATCACAAATTGTGCTGCTATAAACATAGGTGCACAGATATCACCACAATCTAATGTTTTCAGTTCTTTTGGGAAAGTTTCCACTAGGAGGATACCTGGATTGAATAGGATTTTCAGTCCTAGTTTTTAAAGGAGTCTCCACACGGATTTCCATAATGGTTGCACCAGTCGGCATTCCCACCGGTGATGGAAAAGGGTTCCTTTTACCCTGAAGGCACTCCAACATTTGCTGTTGGTTGATTTATGGTAGCCAATCTTTCTGGGGTGACATGGTATCTCAGTGTTGTTTTAATTTGCATTTCACAGATGGCTAGCGATGTGGAGCATTTTCTCATGTATTTCTTAGCTTCTAGTATTTCTTCTTCTGAGAAGCGTGAAAAGGGAACTGAGCATTTGGTGAGGAGGTGAGAGAGCTTAAGTAGGCATTCTGGAGGAATGGCTAAGCTCTGGAGGACAATTGTAACTATAGCTCAGCAGCCTGAGTGCCCACCTGGCAAGCACAAGGTCCTGAGCTTGATCCTGGATAGAAAGAAAGAAAGAAAGAAAGAAAGAAAGAAAGAAAGAAAGAAAGAAAGAAAGAAAGAAAGAAAGAAAGAAAGAAAGAAAAAAGAAAGGAAGGAAGGAAGGAAGGAAGGGAGGAAGGAAGGAAGGAAGGAAGGAAGGAAGGAAGGAAGGAAGGGAGGAAGGAAGGGAGAAAATTTAGTGTCAGGGGAGGCAGAACAGGTGTTACAGAGATGAATTGTCATGTCTGGAAGAAATACCTGCTATGTGCCAGGCCCCTACAAGCTTTAAATTTAGTCTCAAACATGGTTAAATGCTAGGAGAGAACTTGACTTGCTCAGTGAATGGAATGGGAGCTCTGATTGGTGAGGGAACCCTTTTATTTATCTATCTATCTATCTATCTATCTATCTATCTATCTATCTATCTATCTATTTATTGTATGTTTTTAGTACTGGGGATTGAACTCAGAGCCTTGCGCTTGCAGGCAGGCACTTATGCTGCTGAGCTATATCCCCAGCACTTAAGGAACCCTTTTTGGACAATGGGAAGAGACTAGGAAGATAGTGGCTAACCAGAGAAAAATCACAGAATGCATTGAGTGCAGGAAAAAGGGGTTTGATGTGGTCACATGTCCCTTTTGGAAGACTCACCCTGGAATTTATGTAAAGAATGATTTACATAAATCATTATGGGGTGACCAGTGAGGCAGTGGATATGATTACCGAGGCCCAGCAGGTATGATTAACGGAAATGTTTGTCCATGACAAGGAAGATGATTCTATGGCACTTAACAGCGTCCCTAATGCCAATTGTTGCTAGGTTGGCTGGGAATGGGCTATGGGAGTGGAGAGGCTCTGGGTTCATTTTCTGAGTCATGGATTGGAGGTCATGGAGTTGTTAACCAACATAGGGAGTACAGGGAGGAAAGACACAAAGGGAGTGCATTGGAGGAAAGACACAAAGCGTGCGCTTATTATCCTGAGCTTAAGGGGTGAAGTTAGTGTATAATCTAGAGCACAGGGAGTGATCTAGACTAGGAAATGCAGACATGGACCTATCCAGAGCATCGCTGGGGACAGAACACTACTGAGGGGTTACTAGCTGTGAGACCTATGAACCTACACCGACCCCCGGAAGACTGGGCAATGCACAGGAAGACAGAGCTTTATATCACTTTCCAGATTTGCAAAGAAGGAAGTCCAGTTTCTTTTGCACTATATATAGTGAAAGGAGTAAAGGGGTAAGTGGGTGAATGGGGCAGAGGAGTGTAGATATAACTCAGCCCTGTGAGGTTTAATCCAGTCTCTAGAGATCTAATCCCATTGCTCAGAGAAGACGCTAACACATTTACGACAGCGGTGTCCCATGACAAATCACCTGCCACTAGACTCTAACTCTTATAGGTCCCACCACACCTCAAGATCATTTCACTGGGGACCAGGGCACGATCCTTTGAGATGAAGCCATATCCAGCCCATAGAGTTCCTCTATCACTTACTAGTTCCATGGCTGTGGGCAAGATATTGACCTCTGCACTTTAATTGTCTCATCTATGGAATGAGGAATGTCACTGAGAACATTATGAATTAAAATTTGAGGTGATCCTAAAAATAACTGTCACCCACACAGCATTAAAATTAAAAAAGGAGCAAAGGATAACCAGAAAATCCAGAAAGAAAGGGAAAACCTTGGGTGGGGGCATGTGGCCATGGGAAAAAAATGATGACATAAACCTGAAAGAGTATATTACAGACACTAGAGGAAAAAGGAACGATGAGATAGAGAAAAGAGACACATTGAACTGTGCTGAGAGGCTTCAGGTCCCACAACGGATCTCATGTTATATCTAAGAGACTTTCGCCTAGCAACTCTGATTCCCATTTTAGAGATGAACAAATTGCAATGTAACTGACTTGTTCAAAAACCACAGGGCTAGCAGCTGATGGAGTCCATTAAGTTAACATAGAAAGTTAAGCAAGACATCTGCACATTATGGATGTCTCTAGAAATGTGACTCTTTTCATTTCAAATGAGGCGTGAACGTCATTCTGTCTTTCTCAGGGCCTATCCAACTCCTTCTCTCATTTTCTGTATTGGATTTCATCATCATATGCTGTTTCTTCAAAACCAGCTGCGGGACCGTGGGAGCACATGACCACAGGACTGAAGGGTTAGAAAATATTTCAAGGAGAGCGTTTAAGAAATGGGCCCTGGAACAGAGACAGGAGCGTAGCCATAGGTACGCAGGGGCAGTGGAATCTCTTGCAGTCAAGCTGATTATTGAGAGAAGGTGTTACATTGGGCGTTGGCTTACAGGAAGGGTTTCACTAGGCAGAGATTGGGTGGCTCTTTTATAGTGGACAAATGTTTTGACCAATAATACCAGGTTATTAAAGCACTAAACTGACATTTACATTATTTGAAACTGTTGCAGTTTTTCATTTTCTGTTGAAATTTCTTCCATCCTAGCTTAATCTATTTTTGCTACACTTCCATCTTCCAGCTGTTTCTGCTTCTTTTTGGATCCTGTACCTTGGCTCCTATTTTTCTTCTAGCCCCGTAGATTCACATGTGAGGAAATTTCAGTTTGTACCCTCCAGCTCTAAAAAAAGTCCACAATAGCTTTCCATCACTATGACAAAATATCTGAGGTAATTGATTTGTAAAGAGATAAGGCTTATTTTTGATTTTTAGTTTTGGAGAGTCCAGTCCATGGTTGATTGGCCTTGTTTCTCTGGGTCCCTGAGGAGACAAA
>PVJA010024880.1:0-31330 GCA_004027025.1 Myocastor coypus
CCCAAGCTTTCCTAAGCAGGCGCTTTAGACCACTGAGCCATCCTGCCAGGCCCCGCAAAAATAATTTTAATAAAATACATTTAAAAGTACTAAACAGGGGCCCGGCAGGATGGCTCAGTGGTCTAAAGCGCCTGCTTAGGAAAGCTTGGGCGGCTGCAGGGACCTAGGTTCGATCCCCGGCACCACATGTCGCGCCAGCCCTGCCCTCAGGGCAGACTGAGCCGGTCATAAAAATAAATAAACAAGCCGGGCGTGATGGCGCACGCCTGTAATCCCAGCACTTGGGAGGCTGAGGCAGGAGGATCGGTGCGAGTTCGAGACCAGCCTGGGCTACAAAAGTGAGCTCAAGGCCAACCTGAGCTGCATAGTGAGACCCTGTCTCAAAAAGACAAAAAATAAATAAATAAATAAATAAATAAATAAATAAACAAACAAAAGTTCTGAAACAAGAAAAAAAAAGTCCTAAACAACCAAAAAGCTAAGGGAAGCACTGTTTTGGTTGGTGGTACTTTGAAAATTACCATTGGTTTAAAAATGTATTGGCGCCAAAGAAATGAAAAGGCACTTGCAAAGGGAGCAGTTCAGCAGAATGAATCTCCTAGAATGGCTGTAATTACATAGTCTCCCTGTTCTCTAAGCCAGGGGCAGCATGGGCATAGGGAGCTGCTTCTGGTGCAGCTGCATTGCAGGGGCAGATTAAAATAACCTGAACCCAGGCCAGCCTGCCAACAGCCCGGGACCCTGAGGATCTTGGTCTGTAGCCATTATGTTGTGTGTATTTCTGGGTGTGCTAATGACCAAGAACCTGTAGAGAACTGAGCAGCTAGGAAACACAACCTGCCCCGTGCATAAACGTATCTTCCTGGAACATGGGTCCACAGGTCAATTACCTGACAGCTCTCAGAAAAAATACTGCTACCTAGGCTTCAGAGACAAGCGAGTCACAGACCCCCGCCTGACTTCCGGTCCTGGTCCCGAGCCCGCAGTCCCGCGCGCCGGCTGGGTAAGGACTCTTGGCCCACCTCTCCCTTTTCCCTTTTTTTTTTTCAAGCCCTCCTGCCCAAGCTCCAGTACCGAACCCATCACACATCTCCTCTGGCAACCCACCTGGTCCACAAGCCTACCAGGACTTTTCAATTCCAGAGCTCCACCTCCACCCACAGACCAGACCCACGGAGCTTCACAGCAGCCAGCAGCCCGAGCTCTCACACATAGCCGGTAACTTCTGTAGGGGATCCAACTTGGGGTGTTCAGACCAAACGCCCATAGATGCTAACAGCATAACATCATCAAAGTACAGAGATCACTTCCATACTAAATGATAACAAGGAGTAGGATGCAATCTCAGGGCCCGTGCCCACCCAAATAAAATACAGAAGACACTACCATGGAAGAAAATGGGAATCATGCAGATGAAACCTCTGAATTGGTAGCATCTGAGGCAGACACACAAGTGCAGAAACTTTTTTTTTTTTTTTGTCTTTTTGAGACAGGGTCTCACTGTGCAGTTCAGGCTGGCCTTGAGCTCACTTTTGTAGCCCAGGCTAGTCTCGAACTCGCACCGATCCTCCTGCCTCAGCCTCCCAAGTGCTGGGATTACAGACGTGCGCCACTACGCCCGGCTAAGTGCAGAAACTTATAGAGCAACTGAGACCAGAGATAACATCTGAAGTAAAAAAAGAAATACATGAAGTGGAAAAACGGCTGGAGAAACATATAGAGGAAATCAGAGCAGAAATAATATCTAAAATTAACAAAGACATGTCTAAATCAATAGCATCCCAAGTAGGGGAGCAACTACAGAAAAGTAGAGAGGAGAACAGAACAGAAATAATCTCTGAATTAGAGAGAGAAAGGATAACCATAATGAGAGACTTCAATACTACTAAAGAAGACATCGATAAAAAATTAGAGGAGAATAGAAAAATGATGGGGTCCCTGATGGAGCAATATAGGAAAGAAATAGATCACATGAAACAGTTTCAAAGAGATATACAAGAAAATAAAATCTCGATCAAACACAAGCAAGTCACGGCAGCACTGTCATCCGGGTGACCTATAATAATCGAGCAGTGTGGCCTGGAGTTTGGTACCTTTAGAAGGACCAAGGCAGGAAAAGGATACCAAAGGCTGTTGGCCTGGTGTACAGCTTTAAACATGCTGAGAGACAGACAGCAAAGCTGACATCTACCAGAGGGCAACTAGCTACCACCACCCCTCAGCCTTCACTCCGGCCTCTGTGGGGTTTGAGGTGCTCCCAGATGTACCCATGTTCTGATGCAGCCTCTTCACAAGCAGAGAGGAAAAGGAAGCAAGCAGGGCATGCTCTAAGAAGTAGTTGCTTGATTACCAAGGTCAGCTAGCCCTGGACCAACAATGACCAGTTCCACAGGGCTATGGGTTAGCACATGCATGTGCTGGGTTTGAATTAAATAAGAGGCCAAGAGCAGAACAGATTAACATTTAGAGAGCCATTCATTAGCTGGGACAGCAACTGATTAAGCACAACCCATGCAAGGAGGCGCTAACCAGCAGCAAAGCAAGGTTTGGCTGGTCTTTTAAAGAGAAAATCCAAATCCCAGCACTCGGGAGGCTGAGGCACGAGGATTGGTGCGAGTTCGAGACCAGCCTGGGCTACAAAAGTGAGCTCAAGGCCAGCCTGAACTGCATAGCGAGACCCTGTCTCAAAAAGACAAAAAAAAGAGAAAATCCAGGCTGGCTAGATAGCTCAGTGGCCTAAAGTGCCTGCTTAGGCAAGCTTAGGCAACTGCAGGGACCACAGTTTGATCCCCACCACCACATGCTGTGCCAGCCCCACCCCCAGAAAAGACTGAGCTGTCCATAACACAAATAAATAAAGTTTAAAAATAAATAAATAAATATAAATAAATAAATAAAGTGAAAATCCACATTCTCGTCTGCAGATAAGATTAGACAGGGTTCTGTGAAGTTCTGAGAGAGGAAAAACTTAATCTTATGGGACTCGACACAACAAACAGTCTTGGCAATGGAATCTGGATGTTTGTATGTAAAGCAATCAAGATTGAGGTAATCTTATGGCCTTAGTAACTTTTTGCAGTCCTAGAGCATTTTTAACTGTTGAATTAGATTAGGGAGGGAAGAAAGACAGTTACTCAGTAGCTTGTTACTTAATAACCTTGAATAGAGAGGATGAGAACACATTCTTTAGAGCAGATAACAAGAACCATAAGAGAACCTAACAGTTTTTCATAGTTATAGCACAAAATTCAGTTAACCCATTACATGCCCCGCTGGTTTTATCTGGGAATCAAATCATTGTTTTCTCAGTTACTTTTAAGGGCTTGTAAGCATCAATAGTCCCCAGTTTTTTTTCTTTAATTAATTAATTAATTTATTTATTTATTTATTTTAGAGAAGGCTCTACAGGGTGTTCAGGGTCTCATTACTAGGTCAGACTTCTAGTGGCCCACCTGTTTATAGCCTCCCAAGAGCTGGGATTACAGGCACACACCACCACACCCAGTCTCAATTGCCATCTCAGTGTGCCCCAGCGGTGGAGCCAGCATAGCTGGCCTGGGGATCGAACCCTGGCCCCTGCACCTGCTTGCAGGTGCTTTAATACACTGAGCTATTTGGCTGGCCCTCTCAATTGTCTTATATGTTGTTTTATTATTTTGTCAAAGACAAGGTTTTTAACGGCACTAAATATCATAGCATATGTTTACATTTTTTTACTTTTATGCACTTGTGGCCCTTTTTTGGTGATGTTATATCCAATTTTTTTGAGATGGAATCACCACTGTCAATCAGGGAACATTAGTTAGCAAGAGAGTCTGAGTATGTGGGTTTTTCTAAAACTTAGGGCAGGAGGACAGGCAATATCTCCAGTGGTACCACTGGTTTTTGTGCCACCTCTTGAGCTATAATATCTGCCAGGGAGTTTTTTTGCTTTTGTCTTGAGGTCTGGCCCACAGTGGGGGGCATTTGTCTCTCACAGTTGTAATGTATGCTGTCTCCTTGAAGGCCTAGCCCTGTCTGACTGCCTATAATATTTCTATCTAACTCAACTACCCGCAACATTCCCCCCTGTGAAGAAGTAACCTGAACTGCTGTGAAGGAATCATGGGTGATGACTTCTCTGGCTTCTTTAGGCTGAAAGGGGTCATAGTTGTGAACCAACAGTCCAAGATACTCTCCAGAGGTTCTACCTAAAGGCCCTCAAAAGACACCAGGAATTTTTGTCTTGGATAGGTGGAATAGCTTTAAATCTGGAGAAGACCTGGGAGGCTGGGGAGATAGCTCAGGGGCACAAGTGCCTGCCTGGCAAGTGCAAGGTCCTGAGTTCAATCCCCGGTTTCACACACACACACACACACACACACACACACACACACGAAAAAAAAATCTGGAGGAGACAAAGCCAAAAAAACAAACAAACATGCCTAGGCCAGATAATAACATCAGCAGGATATAGTAATCATTTAGCAGATCTGAGATGTAATAAACTTTTTTGATTTTTTTTTTTTATCTTGTGCCCGACCTAGGGAAAATACTGAATGTTCTCCAGTTTGCTAGTGGGCCACTGGTTGGGTAACTATTGACAAACCTGCATGGACATCTGTTAAAAGTATAACAGGCCTTTTTCTTTATATTGGCAGTTAACATGGGTTTCCTTAGACTGAGCAGGGAAAACTCATGACCGCCTTAATTTGAAACTTCCTGTGACTCCACCATGAACATTTTCTTATTTTTCTCTCGCGCAGCTCTAGACATTTTTGCTTGAAATATTCCTTCTCTCTATCTGGATCCAGGGAAGTATAACTTTCCCTTTTTCCTGATTGGGCTTTATTTTTTTAAAAAAAATTATTTATTTATTTTTTTCTTGTTTCAGAACCTTTGTTTGTTTATTCACTCATTTTAATGGCCGGCTCAGCCCACCCCGAGGGCAGGGCTGGCGCAGCATGTGATGCTGGGGATCGAACTGCGGTCCCTGAAGCCGCCCAAGCTTTCCCAAGCAGGCGCTTTAGACCACTGAGCCATCCTGCTAGGCCCCTGATTGGGCTTTATTCTTGTAGGCTGCTAGTATTTTTTATCTATAATTTTATCTGTATTTTTTCTATTATAAAATGCCCCGACTGAGACCAATTCATTTCTGCAAATCTTTGTATCTTCTGCAGCTTGTGTCATATCTGGGGCCCACTGAATAATGCATAACCTTTTAAAGGACTAGCAATTATAACCCAACTGGATTTTAGACCAGTTTATTGTCTGAGAGTTTGCTATAAGTCTCTCTAGCTTTAGTTATAATTATCTCTAAGTTTTGAGAACTTATAAAAACCAGATTAATACCTTATCCTTACTTCCTTGTTTTTAAGTAATATAAATACGGTTTGGCACACTTTTTAAATTAGACCATTATTTACCAGCAGCATGAAATACCCAAGTTACATCAGATATCAACCAGGCTTCTTATGCTCTTATAATGAAATACATAGCATTCAGTCAAACTAAACAGATGTCTCATTTAGTATTTTGGATATGTCCCCATTGTAAACAAGGGACACTACTAAGAGATTTTTATTTGTTAATACTGAAGCTGAGTTTTATGCCACATATATAAGGCCTGGCTCTATCTTTAGACCCAAAACTATTGGACACTGTGTAACCAGTGTCTCTAGAACTTCTTTATATTGACAGGATTTTATCTGTACCTGAACAATATAGCTCAGCTACATCTAAAGTAAGATGATGACTGCATGGAAGGTCAGGATTGCAGAAGAACAAAGAGACTTGTGTGACTGTCCAACAATAGGCTGCTCTTTTTTTTCTTTTGTGTGTGTGTGTGTGTGTTTTGTTTTTGTCATGATTACTCAGGGCTCCTGTAGGGAGATGACAGTAGACATAACAGTCCAGCCAGAGGAAGGAGGCAGGCCAACATCTTACTGGACCATCTGAGAAGCTGAGTCTGAGCTCTGGGGTCTCTACCTCAGAGTGTAGTCTCACTTTTAGTGGCTGCCTTATCCAACAGGGCATGGCTTGTGGGCCTCTTAAGGCAGTCTCTCTTATGCTATCCTGGCTTCTGACAGCAGTAGCAGGTAAACCTTATCAACAGATGAACCTCATTGTCATTGAGCTCTTCTTAGAGTCCAGAGAATCAGACTGAGGGTTTATTTTGAGGCCACAACAAAGGCAGCCGTTTTTGATCTCTTTGTTTTTTCTCCTTGATTTTTTTTTCCCCAGTTCAGATTATAGGACACTAAGAATCAAAACAGTTTTTACTAAAGTATCAGGTAAGTTGTCTGGATCAAAAGCTATCTTTTGCAACACTTTTTTAATATCTGGAGCTGAATGAGTAACAAACTTATCTGTAAGAGTCATCTATGCCTCTATTAAACAATCTAAGAAAGCTGTAGGGTGTTTATCCTTCTCCTGGTAAATAGCTGAAATTTAATAACTGAGGGCTTGGTTTTTAGTTTTCAGACTTTCAAAAATACACACTAGAAAGTATTTTTTATTACAATCTCCTGCCTGGCTACTAGGCCAGTAGGGGTTTGACTGGATTCTAGTGGAAGTGGGTAGCTTTACTGGCTATCTATCTGCTGGTTGTTTAAAATTAACAACATGATATTTATCTCCAAATGTAATATCAGCTTACAGTGCTGCCTGCCTTTTTGTAGAAGTCCAAGCTTGGTAAAAAGATTAACATTACATCTTTACAATAAAGTTCATAAGTCTGAATAAATCCTCTAAAGACATCAATGTACTTAACGGGGTCGTCAAAAGATTTTTCTTCAGATCTGACTTTTATCTGTTTTAGGTCGCAGAGAAAAAGGTAGAGGGGCAACAGTTCATGGTGGGAGAAAACAGCAAAAATAACAAGAAACTTCCACAGTACTTTTATGTGTTGTTTGTTTGTTTGTTTTGTTTTGTTTTGCTTTGTTTGCGGTACTGGGGATTGAATTCAGGACCTTGCACTTGCCAGGCAAGCGCTGATTCTACTGAGCTATCTCCCTGGCCCCTCTTTATGCATTTTTGTTGTGGCATAGACTGCTAGTGCTAGGGTGGTGCCAAACCAATCAGTGGACTGATTTAACAATCATCCACCCTTAATCCTAGCATCACACACTCTAGATTCAGATGATTCCAAAAAAGCCTAAGATGGCATGAGGCTTGGGGGAAGGGCATCTATCTAGACACAAACAATAGCACTCTGCCCCTGGCCTTCCAAAACTCATGAAATAGGCATTTCATCCATATCTGAGAGTTGCCAAAGTCCCAAAAATTTATTGCTTAAAAGTCCAAGTCACAAGTTTCCTCTGAGATTTAAGGCAAATTCTTAACTGTGAGCCCTTGTACAAATGAAAAATTAAGCACTTCCAACAAACAATGGTATAAGATAGAGATTTCCATCCCAAAAAGTTACAAATGGGGTGTGGGGGGAGGACTGTAGTGGTTGATACAGTGTGTCAACTTGGCTGATTGAATCCTTCAGTCCGGAGTGTGCAGACGCCCTGTGCGCGCTTCCTCATCTGACTCTGTGGCTATTGTAAGCCAATCTTACAATTTCTTATAGATTGTATATTTGGTGTTAATATCAATTCCTTATATTATATCTATTCTGTTCCTCTAGTAAAACCCTGACCGATACAAGGACCAAAGAAAATCCAAAAGGAGGGCAAACAGGGCAAAGATTAAGTGCTGTAGCTCCATGTGCAGCATCTGAGGCACTCTGTAGCAGATGTTCACTCCAAAGGGCTTAGGGTAGCTCCACCCCTATGGCACTTCCAGTGGTTGTAGCTTCCGTGGCTCCTATCTTGAGCTCACTATGCTCCTTCCTTGCAGTTTTCCCCAGACAACCTGTATTCCTGGTTTCTCCAAACCTCTGGGGTCTTCACTGCACCTTTGGCTTCACACTCACAGTTTCACACACTGCCCTCTCAGGAGCACACCATCTGGCCTCCTAAGCCTTCTCCTAAAATATGGGTAACAGGGGCCAGCCAGGTAGCTCAACGCATTAAAGGGTCTGCCTAGGCAGATCCAGGGACTGGGCTTGAATTCCCAGCATGCCATGCTGGCCTCATCCCCAGGGCACACACCTGTAATCCCAGTGCTTGGAAGGCTGAAAACAGGGGGATCACTAGGAGTCCAATCTTTGTATGAGACCTTGTACTAAATACATTTTTTTTTTTAAAAAAAAGAAAGAAAAGAAAAGAAAAGGGAATATGGGCAAAAGTCTGCCTGATTCCACTCTTGCTTTCTGCATGCAACTAAAACCAGTACCAGTAGATGATGCCAAGGTCTACTGCCAGCAGGAGCAATAATTAGGCTTCCCTTTCTCTTGGTTGTAGGGATCAAATGCCCAGATTACTGAGCACTGTGAATCCAATTCTGAGGAACAAACTCTGGATTTCCTCCATTCTAAAACATGGTACAGCCACCACCATCCTAGAATATGGTGCGTTAGGTCTTTCTTTTTAAATCAGTCTCACTTTTGCAATATTAAGGCTACAAACGGTAGAGTCCTGTTGCTGCTTGTGATGCCCTCAAGCCATCTTATCTATTCTCCTGTTCCTTCTCAGCAATTAAGATCTTTTCTGCCGGGCGTGGTGGCCCATGCCTGTAATCCCAGCACTCGGGAGGCTGAGGCAGGAGGATCGGTGCGAGTTCGAGACCAGCCTGGGCTACAAAAGTGAGCTCAAGGCCAGCCTGAGCTGCATAGTGAGACCCTGTCTCAAAAAGACAAAAAAAATAAAGATCTTTTCTGCTCCATCTTTATAACTTGCAGCTTTACTGAAACTTCTTTTCTTGCCAATTTTACAATGTTTTAAATCATTCTTCATGCCCACACCCTGTGCTCTGTATAACTATTGTGAGGACAATATGCAGTGTGTCAACTGTTTAAAAAAAAAAAAGAAAAGTAACGTTTATTGAAAGTGTTAACATTTAATTGTTTGATCAAACTTATATACCTATATTTATGACTCTAAACTGATCCGATGATGAAAATATGTAATATAACTATTGTTAAATTAAAAAAATAAATAAAACATAATCAAAGAAAAAAAAAAGAAATATAATGACACTGATATTTCATAGTAAAGAAATTATATGTTGAAGAAGAAAATTCCAGGATGAATGATCAAAGATGGTGGTCTTCTATGGACAGAAAAGCAATTGCATACATACATATTAAAGTATTTTGAGGGCCCGGCGGGATGGCTCAATGGTCTAAAGCGCCTGCTTGGGGAAGCTTGGGTGGCTTCAAGGACCGCGGTTCGATCCCCAGCACCACATGCTGCTCCAGCCCTGCCCTCGGAGCGGGCTGAGCCGGCCATAAAAATGAGTGAATAAACAAACAAAGGTTCTGAAACAAGAATAAAAATAATAAATAAAATTTAAAAATTCTTTAAAAAATAAATAAAATAAAATATTTTGATTATTTTCAGCAAAAATTAGATTCTTTTATTAAGCAGTTAATAAAATAAAAAGAAATATTGTTTTCAAGTAGAAAAAAAAAAACCATTCTGTTGGACTGTTTGCTCTTGATTCTTATAACATAAATTTGCCTAAATATTCTCATCAGGAAAAAAAAAATATTCTCATCAGTAATGGGCCACTGCTTCAGCATTAGACCACCTTGAAATTTCTTCTGTCAGAAGAAATCTTCACCCTAATCTTAGTTTCAGGCAAAGTCTTTGGACATGAGAAAGATGCAAACAAACTTTCTGCCAAGCCATACACATACCCTCTGGAGCCCAACAGCCCATGCAGTTCTTCTCCCCAGCAGGAACCTCCAGACCCTGGTCTTTACTGGCCAGATTTCTATCAACCTTTTTGTCTTCTGAGCTCTGATGAGAACCTCACAAACAGTACAGTTGAAGGTGTTCCAGCTCTGCCTTTTCAATCAGCATCTCTGAATCATTCCAAACTCTTCTCACAAGCCATTCCCAAAGCTCCTGAACCACACGAGCAGGTATAGTTACAGCAATAACCCCAGTTCGCTGGTACTAAATTCTGTATCAATAATGTTTTGGTGGAAAAACAGATATAACACAAGATATGCAAATGTATAATAAATTATAAGATCAACTCATGATGGTCACCACAGAATTGGGTGAAGAGGTTACATTCCAATGTCTGGATTTCAGTGAAGTAAACTACACGTCCATATCAGGGGGCCAATGAGTCCACACCAGAGTGCAGAGTCTATAACAGTGGAAGCCAAGAGTCTTTACTGAAAGCCAGGAGACAATTTTCAAGCTGAAGGTGAAGACTAGAGCTCCTTTGAAGAGCAGAAGCCAACGTATCCTTTGTTTCTCCATTATACTATCTGGGCAAGAAATTGCGATTGGGTGTAAAAAAGCATTCCTAAGCCTGTATATCCTAGGGTGTAGAATTGCTGATCTGATTTAGTTAAGCTTCTACACTTCACAAATTGACACAATCAATCAACCCTTAGAGTCTCTGAGCGTGATTTTAGGTCAGGTACCCAAGGGTTATAGTTTAGATCTAAAATGTCACCCAAAAGTCTCACCACATTCAGAGCTGGGGCCTGCCTGGAGAAGACAGGCCACTAGGGGTACAATGGGAAGGAGTGTATTCTCATCACTGGTTCTTTCCATCTCTCTGCTTCTTTTCAGCTATGCAGTGAACAGCTTTGTTCCACTGTGTCTTTTTTTCATGCTATTTCTGCCTTTTGCCAGTCAACCTTGGACTGAATCCACTGAAACTGTGAACCAAATGGACCTATCAACCCTTAAGCTGCAGGTATTGGGTATTTTGTCTCTGTTACCTGAATTCATCCACACAGGTATTCTGAGACTACTGAAGCCATGATTTGAGAAAGCCTGACAATTGCTTTCACTGATAGCAGACATCGGCACCATCCATGTGGTGCTGTTTGTACTCGCACTGGGAGTGCAAAAGATATGGGTCCATCGGGTCCCTGCGGGATGGCTCAGTGGTCTAAAGCGCCTGCTTAGGAAAGCTTGGGCGACTGTAGGGACCGCAGTTCGATCCCCGGCATCACATGCTGCGCCAGCCCTGCCCTCGGGGTGGGCTGAGCTGGCCATAAAAATAAATAAATAAACAAGCAAAAGTACTGACACACACACACAAAAATAAATAAATAAAATAAAATAAATTCTAAAAAAAAAAAAAAGATATGAAGGATTCCATTCAGATTTCACAAGAAGGCATAAAACGTCATGCGAAAATGTGTGTCATGGCCCTAGTCCCTATCAAAAGCCCAAACGAGGGCAGTGTGTGAAATTGTGAGAGTGCAGCTGAAGGTGCCATGAAGACCCCAGAAAGGTGGACATGTCAGAAAAGTGGAACATCATAAAAATAAAAAAATGAGCAGAGCTAGCCTAACAGAGGCCATGTGGTCTGAAACCATCAAGGCTATAGGGCATGGGACTTCCCCGGCCCTTCAAAGCTCACAACACAGATCACCACAGTCCTGCCCTAGATGCTAGACACGCAGCTAAAAGATTTAATATTGGCTTTTCTGGGTTTCAGTTTTCCTTTGTGTTGAGCTCTAGTCTCACAATATTCACTTAAAATGGAAGTGTTTATCCTGAGTCACCATATTTTGGAAGCATTTTTCTTTTTTAATCTTTATAAAAATTCACAACTAAGAGTTTTTGCCATGAGTCTCACAAGAGACTACAGATTTGCGCTATTCAGCAGTGCTGAAACTTGATGGCATCTCTTAGAGATGGGCTAAATAGATTTTGCATAAGAAGATGGATATGAGCCATCTGTGGGCCAAGGTTGTGATGTTATGGTTTAGATCTGAAATGTACTCCAAAGGCTCACATTCAGAGGTGGGGCCTGGCCATGGGGGTGCACTCTTGAAGTAAGGGTACATTCTCATTGACCCTCCCTTTTCCTCTGCTTCCTAACTACCAGGCTGTGGCCAGGTTTCCTCGGCCATTTCTGCCTTGGAGCCAGCCAATCATGAGCCACTGAAACTCTGAGCAAGAATAAACACTTCCTCCTCTAAACTGTATTTGCCTCAGTGATGTGGCAAAAGTGACTCATATACAAGGAATCTCTAAGTTTAATCTGGAAGTTGCACAGTGTTATGATTTACACTTGGACATCTCTTCAAAACCTCACGCGCTCAGAGGTAGGGCTTGTGCAAGGGGACTGGATTGGGAGCCAGTACAGCTGGTCTGGTGTTGGGAGATGGGGTCTGGTCACAAGAGGCAGACACTAGGGATGTAACCCGAGAGGTCGCTGTCTCCCTCTTGGCCTCCCATTTCATCCTCTGCTTTGTGGCCACCATGATGTGAGTAGGTTTTTCTCTGCTGCATCTTTCTGCCATGCCATCCTGCCTCAGAGGCAGCCAACAATGAACTGAAACCCAAAAACCAGCAGCCAAGATAGACCTCTTCCCCTTTAAGTCGTAGATGTCAGGCATTATGTCCCAACATGAAGAAAGTGACTGGGAAATGTACCTTCAATTTCTTTCACCTTGATGATTTTCTCCCAGAGATCCTATCAAAACAATATTTCCCATGCCAATTAAAATCAGCAAAGGCTGCTTGGCAATGTGTCCCCCTTCCTCCTCTCCCCTCGACCATCCCCTAAGCACTTCATAGACATCATTCTCCTGCACTGTTCCCATTGGATCCTTAGGCTCTGACGCAACTTAGATCTGTGTTATCAATGTTTTTTTTTTTTTTTTTTTTTTTTTTTTTTTTTTTTTTTTTTTTTTTTTTTTTTTTTTTTTTTTTTTTTTTTTTTTTTTTTTTTTTGTGAGTATGACATTTATTATGTATGAAAAATGTGCCACTCTACAGAGTTCTTTTTCAGGATCAGTAAACACAGAGCAAATATTTTTTTGTAGCCCTAGAGTTTGAAAGCTGAGGCTTTTGTCTTGAAATCATTTGGTGTATTTTCTTCATGGCCTTTGTGACTTGTCCCACAGGCACGCACAGAGGCTGGGCTGCCGTCCAGATGCGCCTCCTGCATGAACTGGTCTATGCTTCTCGAAGAATGGGGAACCCTGCTCTGTCCGTGAGGCACCTGTCCTTCCTCCTGCAGACCATGCTTGACTTCCTTTCGGATCAGGGTGAGTGAATTGAGGCTTTGGTCCTTTCCAGAGGCACACAGATGAGAGTGCTGGAGATGTGGCTCTATGTAAACCTCTCATTTCCTGTCACATTTAGTAGTTCTGGTATTCAATGAAGAATTCTACTTGAGTTATTACTTTTATGTCTCTCAGATGGTGATTTTTTTTTTTTTCTTTTTAAACTATGTATTTGGTACCAGGTCTCACTCCATAGCTTGAACCTGTGGTGATCCTCCTGTTTTCACCTTCCCAGTGCTGGAATTAGAGGCATGCACCACTATGCCTGGTCTTGGTGGCTCACTCAGTGCCCTTGAGGGTGGGACCAGCATGGCATATGGTGCTGGGGATCGAACCCTATTCCCTGCGCTTGCCTAAGCAGGCACTTAGTCTGATGAGCTATCTTGCCTGCCCCAGATGGTGATTTTCTAGCTCCATCTTGAGTTGTACATTTATAGTTTGTGTGTATCAATGTTGACTCACCTCATATGCTGTGCAGGACAACAAGGCTCCTTAATATCCATCAAGGAATTAAACACTACTTTCCCACACATTGGCCAGGCAAAGACATTCCTCAAAGACCACAAATGTCACTTGGGGACTTTAGCACATCCGCTCTGTCGTACCTGTGCATTTTGTAACACATTTCTCTAAAGGGGCTACTATAATTCAGATCTAAAAAAAAAGAAAATGATGACCATTAGATCTCTCACTTCATGTATGGATTGTTATATTGGGACATTTACAACTTGGTGGTGTTATTGGGAGGTGATGAAAATATAGGAGGTAAGGCCTAGTTGGAGAGAGCAGCTCATGGTGCTGTGACTTGAGGAACTATGCTTGTCCCCAGAGCCATCATTCCTGGCTCTCTCCAATGAGGTAAATTGTTTACTTCTGCCAAGCCCTGCCACCGAGATGTTTCTACCATGGAGCCAACCATGGACAAAAACTCCAAAATCATGAGCCAAAATAAGCCTTCCTTCTTTAAGTTGTTTACCTCCAGTGTTTGTCACAGCAATGGAAAGTTGCACAAAATACGACCCCAGAACTCAGTGAAGCAATCATTCCTCCCTGTTCTCAAAGTCTCCCAGTGGAGCTACAAGATCTACAGTCCTCCTCTTTCTACACTAATGGGAGCAGCTGTCAGGGAAGTGACTCTTCTGGCAAAGGGCAAGGTTTCCTAAGCCCAGGTAAGAGGTTGGGGTCATTTGTGGACAACAAGGAATTTGCCCCAGAGAGAGATAATGCCTATGGAAGAAGGGCAAAGGAGAGAAGGAAAATAGGATCAGGAACTCCAGAGACAACAGAAGGGCATCCCTGGTTCTTGACTCTCTGTCTTCTCAGGTATACAGATTTTTTACCTACTTGAGCCAATCCAGCTATTCGTTTTTTGTGGAAATATTACAGAAATCCCATATTCTCATGAGAACTGGTATCACCAGTAAGTCCTGCAATTTAAGGACAGCAGGTGCCCATGGCTGTGAGGAGAGGTCCTTGGGTAAGGAAAATCCTGTCACTTATTAAGCATGTGTTGGCTGAGTGGCTTATGATCTCTGAGTCCATTTTTCCAGTCTGCCAAGCACATTAATAAGGTTTCAGTGAGATCAAGAATGTGCCTGACCTGCAGCAGACACTCAATAAATTATAAGATCATCACACTCCTGGGCTGACCTCTTCTTCTCTTGGTGCACACAGAGACCCAAATTCTTGTGCCTCGTGTGTCCCACACTGGAAACTCAGTCCTCTCCAAGACAGTCAATGCCCTCTTCCCCTTGCTTCAAGATGATTGACAACTTTATACCTGTTTATTGAAGAGTTAGCTTCAGAATACTCTCTCACTCCTGCCTCTTTCCAGGGTCTGCTCTGTCAAGATTGTTCCATTTTTCATAAACCAATCATCTGAGACCTTAAAGAATCATCTCTCTCCATTCCAGTAGTCCCCCATTTTGGTTACAAATGCCATCCTCTTCTTCCAATCCATCTTCTCCCTCCTTTTAGTTCCTTCTCCTTGTTTTCTTCTACTGTGGTGCTGGAGACTGTCTGCAGGGGCTTGCACATGCTAGGGAGGCAGCCACTAGCTACAGCTAAGCCCCTTCGCCACTTCCTCTTGCCATCAGACTTCTCAGAACGGGTGAGCTGTATTGCTCAGATCTGGTTCTCGCGTGTTCCTCCAGGACCTCCTATTGCCAGTGCCCACAATGGGTCAGGGCTAGCACTTTCTCTTGCCCTCTTTGACAGCCTCAGATGGATTCTATTCTAGGGCGTTCAGAGAAATACCTTGGTCTTTAACTTTTCCAAGTCATTTGCAGCATGAACTACCACTGATCTTTTCCTCCTTATAAATCGTTCTCAGTGCCAAGTGCAGTGGTAAGCATCTGTAGTCCCAACATTTTGGGAGCTGAAGTAGGAAGATCATTTGAGCCCTGGAACTGAAGATCATTCTGAGCAACACAATGACTTTTATTTTTAGGATAAATAAAGATATCCTTTGGTAATAAAATTTATTTTAAAAATCATTCACAGTGTCTGAATATTTTGAGGTTTTGTTTGTTTGCTTCTTTGCTTGTAGACAGGGTCTCGTGGGCAGCTCAAGCTAACCTCAAAAGTATCACGATCCTCCTGCCTCAGCTTTTCAAATGCTGGGGTTATAGACATGTGCCACCACACGTGCCTGGCTTTAATGTCTGGATATTTTAGAAATACACACTGCAGAATGTAGGGACAAAAAGTTAAAGAGCTCAGGATTTACTTTATACTGTTTCTGCCAATAAATTTTTTAAAAAGTTTGCTTCTTTCTGATACATGCCTATAATCCAAGCACTCAGGAGGCCAAGGCAGGAGAATCACTTCTAGTTCAAGGTCAGCCTGGGCTACAAAGCAAGTTCAGGGCCAGCCTGAACTACGTAGTGAGACTCTCTCAAAAATACAAAAACAAAAACAAAAGTGAACAACAAAACCCACCATATATTGCATGGCATATCCTGGCCAACAGTCACACTTGCTCTGATACTGAGAAGTGCCTGCAGATCTCGGTGTCCTGACCCATCAAGCATCTGCCCAGGGTAGGGGCCATGCCTGGAGTTCTTTCCCATTTTCTGCTACAGAAAAGGCATCCAGATACTTCAGCAGGTTGGCCTCTTGCCCACAAACTCAGGCTTCTGTTGCTATTCCAACCCTACTTCCACTGGGCCAGAATTACATACCAACTGTGACTGGCCTCAAGGTGGCTCTTATGTCTTCCAGCTCAGTAACCCTAAATGACCCAGTGTCTGAGAGGTGCTCTTGACAGTCCCAGCAGGACTGCACCTCATCATTCATGGCAGCACTGCTTCGGGAGTCTTCTTTCAGGCAAGGAACCCAGGGACTGTACCTTTCCAGGCCTACTGCACCCCTCGTTAGCAGACCCACCTGAGCACATGTCTAGGTGACCTCAGTCTTCTGCTTGCTGGGTCACAGGAGGCCCTGAGCTGCTTACTCTTCCAGGGCACACACAGCATGAAGGACAATGGTCTGTTCTCCTTCAAGCCACAGAATTTCAGGGGCTCGAGCATTTTTCTCCCTCCAATATGTGCCTCTCTTCCTTCTTTCCTACTTAGCTCGGGGATGAAATTAAACTTCATGAAAATTTTCTTATTTACCATTCCTCCCCAGCATTGCTCCCTGGAGTGTGTGTGTGTGTGTGTGTGTGTGTGTGTGTTGGGGATAGAGCTGTCAGGTTAGCCTAGCCATGCAAGCCCTCTGCTCTGACTTGCTTATTGAGACATAGGAGCATGACTCACATCTGTTCTCTCTTTGGGCAACACTGTTTACATGGAGAAGAGATAAGTAGAAAGGGAAAGGTGGGAAGCGTGAGTTAATATTTTTCAGACGTTGATTGTAAGCATCATCACTTGAAGCAAGAGCCTCATAGTACATGCCCTGTATTAGTCTTGCCATGTCAACATCATTGGATCAATAAATACCTAGCAGTAGAAAAATTCTAACAGGCACAGCTGTAATCCCAGCACTTCAGAGCCGAGTCAGGACTGATGCAAGCTAAAGGGCAATCTGAGCTATCTAGCAAGACCCCAACTCAGTAAAAGGAGAGAAGAAAGTTGGTTCTAGTAGGTTAGCAAGGCGTCCTCCTGAGTGTGTCTCATAGGCTGTGTGGGTGTGGCCTGGGGTACTCCATCCGCTCCCTTGCCCGCTCCTCTCCAGCACTGTGCCCCTGCTCTGACTCTCCACTGCTGTTACCAGAACAGCTTTGGTCAGCCAAGGCCTTCTGCCATATTCTTGGTACTCTGGAGTCTGCTGATCTTGGACAGGACCCACTGAAACTGTGAGTTTTCCTCTGTTGAATGGTAGGACCGGGTATTATTGCGTTGCAGCAACACAGTTAATTAATACATGGCTTTCTGGCCATTTAATTTCTTAGTCATGCATTGTTCTTCTTCACTAGCCAAGATAAATAAAGCAGCTGCTATCTTCACTTATCTGGGGCAGACCCATCTACTATCAAAGTCATGTTCCCTGCTCTGGTCACCAGGGGAAATCAAGGTTACTTGAATCCCTTAGGGAAATCCAGACCATGGGGCAATATACAGTTTGTTCCAGCCCTTCCACATCACCACGATGGGGAAGCAGTTGGTCCCACTGTCCCACAGGAGGAAAAGAAGAGCCTGTGAGGGGTCATACACAATCAGTGTCCTTCCTGTGCCTTTCTGTGTAGCAGGGTGGGGAGGGTGCACACAGGGAACAGGAGGCACAGGGCCATCTGCGAGGAGGTCCCAAAGAGGGGAAAAAGTAGGTAAGAGTAAAACATCACCTAATAATAGGTGAAGCTTTACGTGGAAAACATGGAGCTCAACTTGAGGCATCTAGGTTATATTTACAGGAAATATTACTAGACTCTAGGTAAGTGTGTCCAGTGTCAGAGGCTGACAGTATAAGTTTGTCTTAGATTTCCTGCGCAGTAAATACCAACATTGAGCAGAATTCTAAGCTCATGTTGATTTTAGCTTTCATTCTGAACATTAAGCAAGGAACAGAAAACAACAATTTGTTTTTCTTTTCTTTCTTCCTTTTTTTATTATTTTGCCGGACCAGGGTTTGAAATCATGACCTTGCACTTGGCCAGCAGACACTTGTGCCACAGAGCTATCTCCCCAGACCCAAAAAACAACAATTTGTAAAACATAAATTCCTCCAAAAAATGGAAGAGTCCCTCATTTTCCTTCAACCTTGTACATTACTAAAGACAGGTTATTCTGTGCTGTAAATTCCCATGATGTCATGGCCCACTTGCTTCTGGGATGGAAATACCACATTACTGTGCTAGGGATTATATTTAGCCACTAAAGCTGGGTCATCAAAAATAGCAGAACAAGATTGTTCTATTTTAATCAAAAATTAGTACATTCCTTAGGAAACCATACCCAAAGGATAGATATAATTCTATCTTGGAGGAAGGGAAAGACATCCTAAAAAGTCAGTAAAATAATCAAATTCCTAAATATAACAGAAGTGGGTTGAATGACACAAGATTCCCACCTCCAAAATCCAGACTGGATGGCATGTTAAAAGGATTTCACTTTCGTGTGTGGGACCTATGTTCAGGCTCATCTTTTATATCCCTGTGCTCAATCCCCACTGTGCAGCAGCACCAATACTCAATCAAAAAATATTTCAGAGCCTAGTGCATTCCACGCCAAGATATTCCAGGTCCTCCTCAGCATCTTTACCTCGTAGCTATCCTTGGAGATGATGTCCTTGTCATTCTAGCAGTGACTGAATTTCAGGAGTGCATACCATGACCCCGGCATAGAGCTAGGTATTTTACAAACATATTCCACTCAACTCTCACAAGTCAGTGAAGTAGTAGTTAATTCATTTTATACTTAGAAAGGTATAGTGATTTCTTGAAAGGGTGGAGGCAGGTCCTGAACTCAGTTCTGCCTTGCTCCAAGCCTAGGTTTCTGGTGCCGCTACATTCTGGGGTCTCCTGAGGGAAGGAGCTTCCTTGAAGAGCTGCTGTGTTACGTGGATGGTCACACATTGAGTAGCCTATACTTAGTCCTTATTTAAATTTTATTAGTATGTTTATGAAACCTCACACTCATTTTGGAGAACTGATACGTGCTTGTATCACGTCTCAATCCTTCTTACTTCCTTCCTCTCCTCACAGTTCCTTCTCAAATCCCCTTTCCAGGTCCCAAAAGTCTACCTTCATGTTTCTTACCTTCTCACTTTGTTTTGCTCTTTATTTTTTGAATTTTTCATATAAACGAAACCAAATGACATTTTACCTTCTGTGTCTTGATTAATTTCACTTAGTAGTAAGGTCTCAAAATCCATTCCTTTTTCTACACACAAATGAAATTTATCCTTTTTCACCAAGTAGTATTCTTTTGTGTGTATGACACTACATACTCTGCATTCATCTGTTGGTGGGTATGTCAGCTATTCCATCATTCAGCTATTGTCAACTGTGTCACTACAGTCACAGGTGTGCCTGTGCCTCTGTAAAATAAAGACTGTAACTGTTTTGGGAAGATAACAAAGATGGGCACACATCAGTCAAATGGAATTTCTTTTTTAGGGTTTTTTTTTTTTTCCAGAATCTCTATACTCATTGACAGTTATGATACTAGTATATATTCCCACCAACAATGTACAAGGGTTCCTTTCTCCTTGTTGTTATCATTTGTTTTTGAGTTCTTGATGATAGCCATCATTCCCAAAGTAAAATGAAATCATAGTGTTGCTTTAATTTGCATTTCTCTAATGGCCAGTGATGCTACATATCTTTCCATGTACTTATTGACCATTTGTACTTCTGTTGAGAAATATTTACTCATTCAATTGAGTCTTTTGCTTACAAAATTTTTTACAAATAAAAAATTATTTTTATGCTCTAAGTAGTAGTCCTCTAGTGGAGAACTAGCTGGCACCCTACCCACCCCCATTCTTTCTTATTTTATTTTATTTTTTCTTGTTTCAGAACTTTGTTTATTTATTTATTTATTTTTATGGCCGGCTCAGCCTGCCCTGAGGGCAGGGCTGGTGCAGCATGTGGTGCCAGGGATCGAGCCACAGTCCCTGCAGCCGCCCAAGCTTTCCTAAGCAGGCACTTTAGACCACTGAGCCATCCCGCCAGGCCCCCCACCCCCATTCTGTAGTTGTCTTTTCACATTGTTGATGTTTTCCCTGCAGCTCAGCAGCTTTATGGCCCAGTCCTTTTTGTTGGTTCTTGGTATTTTTTCTTCTGCAATTTCATAAAGTCCTTGCCTATATCTATCTCTTCGAGTCTCACCTACTTTATCTTCAAGCAGATTTAGTGTTCGTTTTCATGTATAGGCCTTCGACTCTTTTCGATTTGATTTTAATACTGGATCAGAGATATGGATCTATATATTCTTTCCTCTGGACATGGATAATCTGCTTTCCCAGTGCCATTTATTAAAGAAACTATCTTTTCTCCAACACTTGTTTCTCTGAGGTTGATCACTTTTTTTTTTGGACATTTGTCAGAATATATTTAATAAATGTTCACCCATTATGTTTTCAGGTAACAGGAGGAACAATGCAGCACAATTTTTCTTTCTCTTGTTGAGGCACTGTCATTTAAACATGAACCTGGAGTACTCCACATAGATTCAGGTTTACAAGATGAACGCATGGGAAGAATTGTCAGATGTCAGTGGAAACGAGTGTTTCTGAAAAGTAAGATCTCAAGAAGGAAAAACAAATGGCATGCTTATCCATCTCACTTAGTGAAAGAGCTGCAGTTTGAAATTGTTCAAAGTAGCAGATACAATGAATATTGTCACAAATTGTGTTAATCTTTGAAGCAGTGTGGGTGCTGACTACTAGTAGTATCAAAAAATATGTTTAGGATTGTTTTGATACCTGTATTTATAATTAAAAAGTTGGGGGAGGGGTCGATGAATTTCTGTCAAAAGCTGTTGGTAAATATTTGTTTACAGTCTTTGTTAAATAAACCATGCATTTAAGTTTAGGTGAAATCAACAAAAGGAAATAGGTGTATGGATATGTGATTTTGAGATTAGTCTTAAAATGTAAATAAGAGGTTGATCACTTTAAAGCAAGCATTCATTAGTCAACCCACTGTCTTAGGAGAACTGGGGCTGGATCCTTAGCTAAGTGCTAAGTCTCATATGTGTAAGTCTCTGCGTTGAATGAGGGTGGGGGGGTTACTTGTATAAAATGCTTTCTCCAGCTTAACTATGGAACACACAAAGATGGCTTTTACCTGTTCAGCGTAGAAAGGCTGGGTGGCTTTTGTCCCTAGAAAACGGACCGCCATGCTGATGACACAGCACTCAGGAAGTGGCTGGCATTGTTCCAAGTACTTTACCCCAGTGACCTCATCACCCACACAGAAGCTCTGTGAGAAGAGCTACTGTCATTGTCACCATTTCTGCAGAGCAGCAGAGGCACCAGGTCATACTGTTGTGATTGCAGTGAGGAAGAATGAGCCAAGGGGGACAGACCAGCATGCCCGAGGCCTGCTGAGGTGAGCTGGCACCACTGACTGGCCTCCCCGATAGAAAAAGGACAGCTCATGACAAGTGACCCTGGGATCCTGGGTGGGGGCTTCCCTGCAGGTCACCAAATACCAGCTCTGCAATTGACACTGCTTTTGCCCAGGGGTATGGCATGAAGTCCTATGAACCACAGGCAAACAGTTTAAGAACTAAGAGTCAAGAGCCACAAATGTTTCAAAAATACATTTAAAAATACATTTTTTTTTAAAAGGGCGCAAGTCTAAAAGATGTATGCAAATATGCAAGAGTATCTAATGTGAATCTGAAATGTGTGTGATGACAAGAAATTGAGCTTCCCTAGAATCCCAGTACACACTCTATAAAGCTAAACATAAGCAGGAGCCTCTGAATCCCTAGCTGCTAGCCCAGGAACTGAATGTGTGGTAGCTAAAAGGCACCCTGGTGCCTGGGTCCACTCCAGCCTCACTTTTTTTTGGAAATGAATATCAAACTCAGGACCTTGCACTTGTCAGGCAGGAGCTTATGCTACTGAGCTATATTTCTGGCCCTAATACTCTTCTTTGTCACTGTGTTTTCATTATGATATTTATTTGAATTTTCACATTTATTGAAAAATGGCAAAGGATTTGGACTCTGGCTGCAGACTAGGAGGTTGTTTTGGTCAGAGAGACACCTGGTGGCTCTTAAATAAACCACACTGTCCTGACAAAGGAGATTGAGAATCATCTTCCAGAGGAGGTTGGCACTTCCCAAGAGAGAACAATAGATCCCAGGCGTTGGGGCCGCAGCCAAGCAGGCCCATGTGCCCCGGTTGTCTCCTGAACAGGAGGCTTGGTGCCCTGCCAGTGGAAATGAGAAGTGACACAAATAGCATTTAAGGTACTAAAGAGGCAAAGTGAGACAAAAGCCGTGGCTTGCTCAGCACGCTGGAGCTTGAGTTACGTGTCACCTGGCATTCCAAGGCTCTGGAACAGATTATGCGAGGCCCAGTCTGGAGTCCACTGCCATGCGTCCAAGTCCAGGTGGGTGCATTACTGTAATCCCAGCACTTGGGAGGCTGAGGCAGGAGGATCAGTGTGAGTTTAAGACCAGCCTGGGCTATAAAAGTGAACTGCATAGCAAGGCCTTGTCCAGAAAGACAAGAAGTAGGATGGTGAGAGGGTACACTTCCTCAGTGCACCAATCCAGTCTACTCCTCACAATATCCTGTCTATGAGCTCTCCTTCTGGAGCCTGGAGGCCTCTATGGAGGCCTTCTTTGCCCTAATTTCTACTTAAAATTTTGTATGTGCTGTGTGTGTGTGTGTGTGTGTGTGTGTGTGTGTGTGTATTTGATGGTGGGGATGGAATGCAGGTACTCACACATGCTAGGTAAGTGTTCACCTACTCAGTTATATTATCAGTCCATTTTGTTTATATTAAGAAGATTTAACAGTCATTTTAATTCCAGAGAAAAAATGTTAAATCCTTACCAATTCTTGTTTTCATTTTAGCCTTGAATGATTTTACCTTTCTATCGTTTATGCATCTTTCTGAACAGGATAAAGGACTCTTGGGGATTTGAAAGCATCACTTAAGAATCTCACATTCTGTTTCTTTTCTTTTCTTTTTTTTTTTTTTTGTCTTTTTGAGACAGGGTTTCACTATGCAGTTAAGGCTGGCCTTGAGCTCACTTTTGTAGCCCAGGCTGGTCTCGAACTCGCACCAATCCTCCTGCCTCAGCCTCCCGAGTGCTGGAATTACAGGCGTGAGCCACCACGCCTGGCTCACATTCTATTCTGTAATTTCAGCTATGTCGTTGTCTTCACAAAAAGAGGGCAGACAAGAAGACATCCTCTCCTGGAATGAGCCCAAACAGCAGTGCTTATGTCCTCTTTAGCATGAGTGTGACAACTAAGAAAGTGGAGAGCTTTCTCCCCTTCCCCACGTATCCAGGTGACCTGGAAACAGTAGCAGGGAAGCTGCTTGCCATGGGTTCCAAAGAAATTCACAGTCTGGAGGCTGTGTGTAAATAAGATTTACTGCTCAAAAATTTTGTGCACATGAGTTTGTCTAATGAAATACTATTTCTCCTCCTGACACTGGGATTTAACCCAAGCCGTTGCACATGTTATACAAGTACTATACCACCTGCTAGAAAGTTTTAAAGAAAAAAACCAGCTATAATTCAAATAATTTTCTACTCAAATTATATTGTTGGCTGATATAGGTCTGCACTGGATTGCCTTAGAATAAAGATCACTTTTATTAATCTTGCTCCTTTACAAAGTAGCAAAAATTGGGAGATCTACCTTCTTTCAATATGTCAGTTTCCAAATGGCATTTAAAAAAACACAATTATTCATTTTTTCAAGAGATGCCACAACAATTTTTATTAATATCTTAAAAATTGAAAATTTATCAGGAATAGACAGATGGGATTTATTCTGGGATGTGGGGTATCCTATCAGGGAAGTCTGCTCAAGTTTTAGTCTTGTCTAAAGACACACATCCTTAATTTCAGCTCTTGGGAGGCAAAAGCAGAAGGATCACCATGAGTTCAAGGCCAGCATGGGGAACACAGCGAGTTGAAGACCAGCCTGAACTATATAGCAAGAACTGGTCTCAAGAAACAAAACAAACAAACGAGTCCTTTCTTAGGTGGTACCACTGCTGCCTTTCTCTCGAGGGCATGCAAACATCGTGAACTGCTCCTATTGAAGCTGCACAGAGTCCACTGGGTGCTAGGTAGCATATAAATTACCAGCACACAGCCCACCTGGCCCTGTCCATCCAACTCTTGGCCTGAGTGAGCCATGAGATAATTACCTCAGTCACTCAACAGAGAAACATTTGTGTCAGGACATAGATACTGTGAGAACTGAAAATTTGGCAAAGAATTACATCACCAGTCTTTCGAGAACCTACAGTTAGGGCAAAGTTCTACAACAGTTGTGTTGACTAACCTCATGACCACTGTGAACTTTGCTCAGTGTACTGCTATCAGTCCACAGTGCATACTTCTATTTCTACCTTAAGAAATGTAAGCCTGAGACTTCTGGGAAGATGGCAGAACAGAAAGCAGGAAATATCAGCCTCTCCAAGGTTCAGAATCCACACACTGGAAAATTACAACTTGTGGGAGAAAAGGACAGAGGTGGATCCCTGGGATCCAGGAAGGATCTGAAGGGAAAATTAGATCCTAATTGAAGAGACAGGGCAAAATACAGAAAAAGAGAAGAGGCAATGTCTGGCTCATTACAAAAGGAAGATCAAATTTGCAGAGACACAGTGAAAGCGAGCGACACCAGGAGAAATGCATCAGGGGAACAGAGCACTAGATGTCGTGCACTACAACAGCTGGCGAATGACTCCTGTCCAAGCACCTGCATGTCCACTAGACAGCATGCCTGGTCCAGTACCATGGGGGGTGGGGGGCAACTGAACCTGAGACTCAGCGAAGCTGTGTGTTGGCTTTACCTCAGGCCTCCAGTGGTAAACTGCCATAGTGACTGAGTGAGGAACAACCATACAACATATCCATGGTCAGGGAGCTTCGGTCAGTGGGAAGGAGACACTCACAGAGTGCTGTAAGCCGAGTAACACAGGCCCCACCCCACAACCAGAAGCCAGGACACTCATGACCACAGGGCAGGTTCCATCTGAATTTCTGTGGATTTGGAAGTCTGAAACTAGCATCTCACTTTCATCCTACTGCCAGCTTGCTGGGATAAACTGGCCTGGATCCAGGGGCTTTCAGGCTTCCTTTGTCTACCAGTGAGGGCAGAGTCACACCTTGAATCAGATACTGCCACAAAGCTGTAGATCCCAGGACTTAATGACAGGCTTGAAATTACAGAGGTTTTTTTTTTTTTTTTTTGCTTTTTGTATCTTTTTTGGTCATTTGTTACCCATCCCTTAACTGCTTTGTGCGTGCATACACACAAGTGTAAACACTATTTTTAGTAATGTTTTTGTTCTTTTCCCATCTTTTCTTCCTGTCTTTTTCCCTTCAAGCTTTTTTCCTGACACTTGGATAATGTTCCTTTGTTTCAACCTTGCTTTTAATCTCTCTTCTTTTATTTCTCTATTACTTCCTCTTCTATTTTTTAAATTTTCTCCCATTTGGATATAATTGCTCTATTGAGTGGATATTTACTATATGTAATTTTCTGATTTCTTTTAGATCTTGTTTTTTAGAACTTTTAAATTTTATTTACTTATTTTTTTCTTGTTTCAGAACCTTTGTTTGTTTATTCACTCATTTTTATGGCTGGCTCAGCCCACCCTGAGGGCAGGGCTGGCACAGTATGTGGTGCCAGGGATGGAACCAACGTCCCTGAAGCCATCCAAGCTTTCCTAAGCAGGCACTTTAGACCACTGAGCCATCCTGCTGGGCCCCTTCTCTTAGATCTAGTTATATAACTATAAATATTGTATGTATATAACTTGTTATATATGTATATATACGTATATAACATATGTATATATATTGTTATGTAACTATAAATATTGTATTATATATTGTATGTAGATAACTATAAATATTGTGTGTATGAATTATTTGTTATTGGTTTGTCATTTTCTGGTAGGTGTTATTAATACTCATAACATTATTAATAATGTTATTACCAATTCTGTTACTGTAACCAAGGTGACATAGTTGTTATAATGAAATGATCTTCCTTCTGTACAAATACCTAGATTGTCTTGGGGTCATAAACACTACAGGCCAGTACCAAAAAACTGAGTGTTAGCCTAAACAGAATGCAGCCCTTCATCTCTAATAAAGAGAAGCAGTAGGATCCTCAGACAGACTCAAAGGCTAAAAGTCTGCTACAACTAGAAGACATCTCTGAAAAGTAGTCATTTCTTAAAGAGGGCTCAATACTATTAATAAAGCTTCCTATCACAAGAAAATTGCACACTTCAACACAGAAAACAAATGAACAAGAAACAGAAAATGTGATTGCCAGAGGAAACCCACCATCTCAGCTCATCCAAGGCAAATCCAGGGGATACTGAGGTGGAAGAAATCAAAAGGCACACAGCTGACCCTTCTGAAAAGGCAGCAGAGGAAGCAACAAAGTAGATGAATAAGTCCTTCACAAAACCAAAGCTGGGCCTGTAATCCCAGCACTCGGGAGACTGAGGTAGGAGGATCGGTGCGAGTTCGAGACCAGCCTGGGCTACAAAAGTGAGCTCAAGGCCAGCCTGAACTGAATAACAAGACCTTGACTCAAAAAGACAAAAAAGGAAAAACAAACAAACAAACAACAACAACAAAAAAACCAAAGCTGAAATAGTAACACAGATAATTAAAGAGATGACAAACATAATGAAGAAAATGGTTTGTGAATCTAGAGTAACTACAGATAAAAAAAGAAAATAGAGACACTTAGGAAAGACATGGAGCCCGGCGGGATGGCTCAGTGGTCTAAAGCGCCTGCTTGGGGAAGCTTGGGTGGCTTCAGGGACCGCGGTTCGATCCTGGCACCACATGCTGCGCCAGCCCTGCCCTCAGGGCAGGCTGAGCCGGCCATAAAAAGGAAAGACATGGAAATAATTAGTGCCTGACAAAGAAAAGAATTGGACTCTATAAAGCAGACTCAAATTGAAATCTAGGAGATTAAAATTTTTATTTGTCTATACAGCAGAGTCAGCCACTGTGAACGTAGAATGGCAGCTCTAGAAGACAGGGATGTGGTTGGTGACCACTAAATGAAAGACTTCCTAAAAATAGCAAGACACGATAGAAAATCAATCCAATACCTGCTAGGGCAGGCCTGATAGCTCAGCAACTAAAGCACCTGCTTAGGCAGACACAGTGGCCAGGGTTCAATCCCAGGCATGCTGTGCCAGGCCTGCCTGCACGGTGCGCTGGGACAGTGATTGAGACTGGGTGTGGTAGTGCATGCCTGTAATCCCAGAGCTTGGGAGGCTGCAAACAGGAGAATCACTACAAGTCTGATCTACATAGTGAAACCCTGACCCTGTAGATCCAGTGGAGCCTGTCCTAAATACAGAGAAAGAGAGAGAGAGAGAGAAAGAAAATCAATCCAATACCTGCTAGATGATACAAATAAGACTAATATAACTGGAATCAATGAAAAATCAGAAGATAGCACAAAGAGCATTAAAAAGAAAAAAACAAAAAAACCAGTCACACAAGTAGTAATAGCAGAAAACTTTCCAAGAATGGAAAATAAGTCTGACACAAAGATATAAGTGAGGCATTCAGAACTCCAATTATCTATGATCAGAAAAAAACTGTGCCCATGCATATAATACTTAAGATGCCAGAAATTCAATACAAGAACAGAACATTCGTGGTTATTAAAGAGAAAAGAAATATTACCTATAAAGGAAAGCTCATCAGAATAAAAGCAGACTTGTCAACACAAATGTTTAAGTCAAGGAGAGCTTGGAGCATAGTATTCTAAGCTCTGAAAGGAAACAACCACCAACCCACACTGGTGTACCCAGAAAAGTTTTCTTTTGAAATTGATGGATAAATGATACTTCCATGAAAAAGAACACCTGAAAAAATTCATGACTGCCAAATTAGCACTCCAAAAAGTTCTGAAGAATTCTTAAAAAAAGAAAAAAAAAGATAATGATGACAACAATCCCACTAAATTGAATCCAGAATGCAACGTAAGCAATTAAGTAGAAGGGAATGAAAAGGAACCGAAAAGAAGATGATAGTATGATGACAAGGGTGAATTAATACCTATCAATTATAACCATCAATATGAATGGTCTTAATTCACCAAAAAGAAAGAAAGAAAGAAACTGATTGGCAGAATAGATAAGAGACAAGACCCAATAATATGGTACATACAAGAAATACGTTTAACACCAAAATAAATTCATAGACCGAAAGTCAAAAAATGGGGGCTGGGGAGATAGCTCCGAGGCACAAGTGCCTGCTGGGCAAGTGCAAGGTCGTGAGTTCGAACCCTGGTCCCACCAAAAAAAAAAAAAAAAAGAAAGTCAAAAAATGGAAAACAATATTCCATGCAATAGAAACTCAAGGGAAAAACTCAAGACAAAAAAAGAGAGGTAGCTATTCTATTTATAGACAATGTGAATTTCAAGCCAAGACTAATCTGAAGAGGCAAAGAAAGTCACTACATACTTGAAAGGAACAACCTAAGAAGACATAACAGTAAAAAATACATATGTACCAAATACTAATGGCACACTCTATTATATAAAACAAACACTAATGAACATGAAAAATCAGATATTTACTTGTATAGAGTGCTTACAAATGTAAATGTTAATTTACATTAAGGACTCATAGTAGGCTTTAGTCTAAGGAGTTTAAAGGAAATATTCAAACTGGGTCTTGTCTGCCAATTTGGGTGGAGATAAGTTTGTGTCATTTCAACTATAAAGATAAAAATATGCCATATGGGTGGAGATAAGTTTGTGTCATTTCAACTACAAAGATAAAAATATGCCATATAATTTATTTATATGAAGATTTATTTTTGTAGGGTACATAGTAGTTATCAAATCTTCTGACAGAAATATATTTTTAAAGGATTTATATGTGATGAACCAACCCATGTCTGGAACTTTGCTGAGACATGAGTGGGGATACTTTCACTATAAATTACAGCAAGGGAAATAAAATGTGTAACAGTTAAGAGAGTGAGTGCAAGTGGGTACTTATGCGATTGTGAAAAGTTATTAGCTACCATTTGTAACCTAGTATGGTTCTCATCTTATACCTTGGAAGATAAAAATGTACAAACTCTCAAAATATTAATGTTCAAACACTAATAGAAATTCTTTTTTGTTTTTTTACTTTTTTGTCTTTTTGAGACAGGGTCTCGCTGTGCAGCTCAGGCTGGCCTTGAGCTCACTTTGGTAGCCCAGGCTAGTCTCGAACTCACAGCAACCCTCCTGCCTCAGCCTCCCACTGATAGAAATTCTAACATGAGTAAAAAATAATATAACTTCTTGGGTAAAAAAACCAAACCAAACCAAAACAAAACAACAAAAAAAGCACTACTCTGACTGTAATGGAGAAATGCAATGCCCCACTATCATAAACAGACAGATCAACCAGACAAAAACTCAGCACAGAAATATCAGAGGAGAACCAAACTTTTGAAGAAATTGACCAAACTTTTGAGGAAATCAATTTGGTAGATATCTACAGTGTCCCTCCCAACCTCAGAATACATATTCTTCTCAGCTGCACACAGGACTTTCTTAAAAAAAAAAAAAAAAAAAAAAAAAAAAAAAAAAAAAAAAAAAAAAAAAAAAAAAAAAAAAAAAAAAAAAAAAAAAAAAAAAAAAAAAAAAAAGACCACATGCTAGCTCATAGAACATGCTGAGGTAAATGCAAAGAAAGAAAATTATCCTATTGGATAATTTTGTGCCAAAAGAAACAAACAAACATAAAAAACTATACAAACACAAATAAATTAAATGACATCCTCCTTAACAACCAATGAATGGGTCACAGATGAAGTGAAAAAAGAAATTACTTTCTACAATTAAATAGTAGTGCTGACATGACAGGCTAGAACTTACAGGGTGCAATGCAAGCAGTCCTACAAGGGGAATTTGTAGTGGTGAATTCCCACATCATAAAAACAGAGAGAGTACAAATAAGTAACCTAATGTTGACCCTCAAGCTTCTAGCAAAAAAAGAGTAAGTTAAACCCAAAGTGTGTACAAGGGAGGAAATCATAAAGATCAGAGCAAAAATTAATGTCACTGAGACTAAGAAAGCAATACAAGAAAAAAATGATGAATCAAAGAGTAGTTTCTTTGAAGATTAAATAAAATAGACAAACCCTTGGCTAACCTTATTTTAAAAAAAGATAAAAAATGCAATTAGGAATGAAAAAAGAAAAATCACAATGGCTTCTACAGAAATCCAGAAGATCATCAATACTTTGACAACCTATACTCTAATGAGATGGGAAACTCAGAAAAAAAAAAAAAAAATTGACATACTCTTAAATACATACAAATTACCAAAGCTGAATCAAGAAGATATAAAAATCCTAAGTAATCCAATAACAGCCAATGAAATTGAAGAAAAAATAAAAATTAAAAACACGAAAAAAGAAAAGCACAGGTCTTGACTGATTCACTGCTGAATCCTATGAGAACTTTAAGAAGATCTAATTCCACTACATCTCACACTCTTAATTAAATTGAAATAGAAGCAATACTCCTAAAGTAATTCCCTAGAAGCAACTATTTCCCTGACACAAAAATCAGAGAAAGGTCCAACCAAAAAAAGAGAACAACAGGCCAATCTTCTTAATGGACATAGATGCTAAACTCTTCTGAAAGATACTGGCAAATGAATGCAGCAAATCAAGAAGATAATACAACATGAGCAAGTAGGATTCATCCTAAGAATAAAGAGATGGTTCAATGTACACAAACAAAATCCAGGGCAAAAAAACCCATGACCACCTCAATAGATGCAGAAAAAAAAATTGACAAAGTCCAATGTTCATTCATGATTAAAAAAAAAAAAAAAAACTAAACAAAATTAGAATACAAGCTCTTTATTTTAGTCTGATAAAAGACGTTTATAAGAAACCAACAGCTAACATCATATTAAATGGTCAAAAAACCTGAAAGCTTTCATCCTAAAATCAGAAACAGAGGAAACCCACTTTCTGGGCTGCTTTCTGTTTCTCTTGTACAGAAGTTGTTTTCTTTTTTTTCAATAAATTCCTTCTCCCTAAAAAAGAATCATAAACAATATAAGGATGTCCACCATCACCACTCCTGTTTGACAT
>PVJA010024881.1:0-15741 GCA_004027025.1 Myocastor coypus
TATAGAATGATTGTGAGGACAATATGCAATATGTCAACTTTCAAAGAAAAAAAGGGGGAAAAGAAAAAAAAAAAAGTAATGTGGATTTAGAAAGGTTAATGTTTAGTTGTTTGATCAATCTTATATACCTATATGTATTAATCTAAACTAATCCAATGATGAAAATATGTAATATAACCATTGTTAAATTTAAACAATAAAAGAATTGAAGAAAAAAAAAATTCCCCTCAGCGTTTAAAGGGTCTTTGGGGCTGGGGAGGTAGCTCAGTAGAATAAGCACTTGCCTGTCAAGTGCAAGGTCCTGAGTTCAATCCCTGGTCCCACCCCCCAAAAAAAGGTCCCAAGGCGGGGGACAGAGGGCTTGGCTGTTGTGTTTGGCCTCTTGTTACCCTCCTCCACATGACCTGGGCCTGGGGCACTGTGGTCTCTTGGCACTTCTGATGCATGGGGGAGGCCTGTATGGTGTAGAGTGGATGCCACCAGGATGCCTACGCATCCATGTCAGCCATGCACTCAGGCACGGCACACACACTGTATGGCACGAGGGTCAGCACTGCTGCCTCTGGGCTGCCCAGGGGCCTCTGGGTGTGGAGGACTGGCTCGCCAAGGCAGTGCTCAGGCCCCTGGTGGCTCCACAGTTCAGGCTCAGGACCCAGCTGCCATTCTGGCCCTGCCAGGTCCTCCTAGACAAGAGCAGGGACTGTGGAGGGAGCTTGGGAGCGGGATGCTCTGGAGGTCGACCACCCTGCATCTGGCCCTGCTGTGTCTGCTGCACTAGGACAGGCCCCCTAATGGCTCTGGGCCTCAGTTTCTTTATCTGCAGAGTGGAGGCGCAGTGAAGGTCCTCGCAGGGCTGTTGTCCCCTCAAGACTGCCACACAAGGCCTCCCAGAGCTGGGCCTTCTGCTAGAAACTGATCCTGGGGACAGAAGCCCGAGCAGCACTGGCAGCGTGCTCTGGGCCGAGAGGGGGAGCTCGGAGGCTGAGTCCCTGCTCCCTCACTTCCCACTTATCCCAAAGCCCAGGTGTCCTGCCCTGTAGCTAGGGGAAGGGGACTGGCCTGAGGTCCCTGAGATCAGCCCCAGCTCTGAGAGTCTGGGATTGGAGACCGGGCAGACGTACCTAGTCATTCAACAAACACAACGTGGCCACAGTGGACGTGGCAGAAGGAAACCAGAGATCTAGGGCCAGACCTGCCTTTGGAAAGGTGGAAGGAATTGTGCAGGGAAATGGTAATTTTTCACTATTAGAATAATTTTACAGGGGCCTGGCAGGATGGCTCAGTGGTCTAAAGCACCTGCTTAGGAAAGCTTAGGTGGCTGCAGGGACTGCGGTTCCATCCCCGGCACCACATGCTGTGCCAGCCCTGCCCTCAGGGCAGGCTGAGCCGGCCATAAAAATAAATAAACAAACAAAAGTTCTGAAACAAGGAAAAAAAAAAAAAAAGAATAATTTTACAGGTCTACATCCATATATGCAAAACCCCCACGGAAATGTGATCCTTTCTCTCTCTCTCTCTCTCTCTCTCTCTCTCTCTCTCTATATATATATATATATATATATATATATATATATTATATATATATATTATATATATATATGTATACATATATATAATTCAAAATTCATTCTAGACCTAAATCATAAAACTTTTTGAAGAAAACTTTTGTGCCCTCGGATTTCTTAGCTACCATAAACACATCACAAATTATTGGATTTCATCAAAATTTAAAACTGCAGCTGTTCAAAGACACCATTGAAAGAACAGGCAAACTAATCAGAGTATCTGCTGACAGCAAAATAATAACATGCGAAAAGATAAAAGCAAAGTCAGTAGAAATAAGAATAATCAAATACAAAAGTCAATTATAGGCAATGAAATGTTTTCCAGTCTTATGTCTGATAAGGAATTTTATTGAGACTATAGAAAGAATCCTCGCAGATGTGCCCAGAAGGAAAATGAGCAACACAGATACCCAACCTGAGGCTCAGAGGGTAGAAACGCTCACGCAGGATCATGCCGAGCACTGTTTGGATGTGGGACTATTTCGTAGGTTGCTGATAGCAATGTAAAATAGTACAACCGCGCTGGGTGTGATGGCGCACATCTGTTATCCCAGCACTCGGGAGGCTGAGGCAGGAGGATTGCTGTGAGTTTGAGGTGAACTTGGATTAGAGTGAGTTCAAGATGAACCTGAACTATATACAGAGACCCTATCTCTAGAAAACAAATAAAATAAAATAGCATGACCCTGCTTCCAGAAAAGAGTGGCATTTCTTTTAAAAGCTGAATGTATCCAGTCAGGAGATTCAGCTCTTCTGCTCTTTGGCTGTTATCCAAGAGAAATGCAAACTAATGTCTTCCAGCACTTGTGCACGAGTATTCACAGCAGCATTTGTTATTGCTCTCAGCTGGAAAGGACCCAAACATCCATCAGCCAGTGAGCGGATAACCAGGTCATGGTGACCCTGTACAATGCGACGTACTCAGTGGCAGAGACACGAGAGCTTCAGGCACGACCACAACCTGGGTGAAGCCTGGCCAATGTAACACCAGCAGCACTTGGGAGGCTGAGGCAGGAGAATCTCTTCAGGTTCAAGGCAGACGACCATGTCTCAGAAAAGTAGGATATTTTGCAATGTGAAATAACCCTGATGAAAGAGAGCAGACACTGTGAGCATCCATTGCTCTGGAATTCTAGGCAATACAAATCAAACTCAGGTCAGAAAGCAGATCGGCATTTGCCCAGGGAAGGGATAGGAAGAGCGCAGCTGGCAGGCTTCAGGGAGGCATGAATGATATATTCCTTGTTTGTAATCGGTACATACTGACGTTGAAAGTTACAAAATGGAATATTCCAAATAGGTACAGTTCACCATTGCTCATAAGATCTCAAAAGCTGCTTAGAAAAAAATTAAGGTGGGGCCAAGGAGATAACCCAGCACCTGCCTGGCAAGCCCAAGGTCCTGAGTTCAATTCCTTGGTACAAATAAATAAAGTATAAACACAGAGTTGGAGGGCTGACGAGGTAGCTCAAGGGTCTAAGCACCTGCCTGGACGATCCCCAGGACCACACACAGCACCAGCCCTGCCTTCTGGTGTCCCGAGCCAGCCACTGAGACTGGGTGTGGTGGCGCATGCCTGTAATCCCAGCAGTAAGGAGGCTGAAAACAAGAGGATCACTATGAGTCTGAGCTGTGTAGTGAGACCCTGTACCAAATACATAAAATGAAAAAAAAAAAAAAAATTGGTAGCAAAAGGAAAGATGATTCAAATATGTTGGGATTTAGATTTCATACTTAAAATAGATACCTTACAAGATAGCAAATATAATATGATACTCAGGATATAAACACACATGCACACACACACTGTCCTGACAGTCTGATTTTTAGGAGTTTGTCCAGTAGGATAAGAAACAGTAGAGGAGGCTGAACCTACCATATACAGGTGCCTAGGTTGTTCACTGCGCAAGGATACCATGTAGAGGGTGCACCGTGGCAGTGGGTCCAGCCTACTCGCCCCTGCATGCCCTGCTACATTCAGGCTGGTGTTTACCCAGAAGACGGCCTGCTGCTAACATGCTCAGAGCTCCTCACTATGCAACCTAGGCACAGGCTGGTTGTTACGATGTTCATGGCGGCATGGTCACAGTAATGTCGCCAGCAACAGCCACTGTGACAAATCAGAAACCACCCCCCGGCCAGGAGAGGCTGGGTCCATGCAACCCACAGTAGAGTGAGAAAATACGACATGATTCACAGCTCAGAGTTAGGACAGTTGACCCACAGGAGATGCCCTCAGAGTATCACACGAGGGAGCCCTTGGGCTCTGGGTGTCCCCCGGTCTCTGGGATTGTCCCCGGGTGCCCCGTAAGCCCCATGATTCTCTGCTGCGTTTTCATCACTCCTCCTGTCTCCCAGGACATCTTCCACATCTCTGGTTAGATGCCACAACGCCGGCACTGAGAACCAGAGCCCAGCCTCTGGGTAGCAGAAGCCTCACTTTCACGTTCATCACGGGGGTATTGAGGAGTTTCACGTCAGCGCTCGGAGGGGAAAAGGACTGTCCACGTTTTCCTCCCAGCCTCCTGCATCCTCTGACATGTGGCGACTGGCACAGGTTGTTTTGTAACTAATAAATCCAAACGGAGGCGATGGCGTTCCTGGTACCGCTCAGCCTGCTTCTCTATAAGTGTGAAATCACACCAAGAAACTTAAAGCAAACATTTAAAAAGAAAGGAAAATGAAAGCCATGGCCGGTAGCCTGTAATCCCAGTACCCTTCGAGGCTGAGGCAGGAGGATAGCAAGTTCAAGCCCACCCTGGGGAACTTACTGACTTAGTGAGGCTTTGTCTCAAAAGAGTAAAATGAAATATTAAAAAAAAAAAAAACCAGGGTGGGGCCAGTGAGATAGCTCAGGGTCTAATATGCCTGATTAGGCAGGCCTTGGCAACCACAGGGACACAGCTTGATCCCTGGCACCACATGCTGTACCAGCCCCTCCCCCAGGGCAGGCTGAGCCGGCCATAACATAAATAAATAAAATCTAAAGAAAAAAAAAGGGGGCCGGCAGGATGGCTCAGTGGTCTAAAGCACCTACAGTTGGCTACAAGGACTGCGGTTCGATCCCTGGCACCACATGCTGCGCCAGCCCTGCCCTCAGGGTGGGCTGAGCCAGCCATAAAAAAAATAAATAAACAAACAAAAGTTCTGAAACAAGAAAAAAATAAAATACAAATAAAAATTCTTTAAAAAAATAATAAAGAAAAAAAAAAGGGGCCCAGCAGGATGGCTCAGCAGTCTAAAGCGCCTGTTCAGGAAAGCTTAGGCAGCTGCAGGGACCGCAGTTGAGTCCCCAGTATCACATGCTGCCCCAGCCCTGCCCTCAGGGCAGGCTGAGCCCGCCATAAAAATAAATAAATAAACAAACAAACAAAAGAAAAAAAAACTGAGGACGTAGCTCTAGGTTTGATTTTTAGTACTGGGGAAAAAAATTAAATTGGGTTTTGGGGGGTTTTTTTCTTTTTTCCCCCCAAGAAATTAAACTAGGCCAAACCCTCCGTGGCTAACCCAGTGGAAACGACCCACACAAAAGTATTCACATGCTTAAGGGAGGGGTGAGGCCACCCGGAGTGTCAGGATCCACAGCTCCAGGTGGGCTCAGGGTGTCTGTGACCCCCACCCCAGAAGCATTAAAATCCACCGCTTCACTGGCCCCTGAAATTCTGCCCTGTGGAGATCTGACTGCCGTGATTCCGCTCCACTAGTACTCAAAACCAAATTCACAAGACAAAAGATGAAAAACACCGGTGGAAGTCGTCCTTTCTGAGGTAATGACTTCTGCCTCTCTCTCCTTTTGTTCTTGAGAAGGATTTTTTTCTCTTCTTTCGTTCGTCCCCCACTCTCTAAATGTTCTGCCGTGAACATGTATTATTTTGGCAATAATAAAGTGTTATTATGACTACACCTATTAGTAGAAATACAAATATGCATACGGGAGGGCGCGCAGACGGGACGCAGCCACTCCCCAGATACTAAGCGGTGTTTACAGGGTGAGGGGTTCCTGCCCTTTCTTCCTCTGGCTTATCAAGAGCGCCTCTGTTTTCTTTACTTTTTGAGTAGGGGGCAGGCCTGAGAGGGGGGAGATATTTTTAAAGCCCTGAGAAGTCGCTTTCCTGCCGCTGATTATTTGAGACTGCCCCATGCTGCCGCCTGGGCCAGCACCGGCAGACCCGCGCTCCGGCCCACACCCATCGCCTTGTTTGGGGGGAAGGGGAAACCGGGACGGGACTGAGGCTCGCCCGGGCTTGCTGGGGCTGACTTTTCCTTGGGGCCGGCCCTGAGTCACATGGGAAAACCTCAGCCGCAGACTCCGCTCCCTCTCGCTCTCCCACCCGCCGCTGGGCCAGTAAAAAGGTTACAGAGCAATCAGTCGCTGAGCTAGGGTAGGCAGGGCTCCGACTGGCTGAAGGGAGGCAGGGTCCTTAACCTCTCTGAGCCTCAGGCGACCTTCCTCTCCCACCACCCCACCCCGAGGCCTATTTACCTCTATTTTACATGCCACCGCCTCTAGGAAGCCTCTTTGGACTCCTAGCACCCTGTTTTCCCCATCACAGCACCATACAGCACAATGAATCACAATCAGTTGTGTAGTTGTAGGGTGCCACAGGGCCCACACACCCTGCCAGGCAGGCCCAGGAATCTGAGCTTCGGCTCTGCAGTTTCCTGCCTTGAATGTGGATAAGTTCTTTCCCTTCTGGGCCTGTCCCCAAGCACAGGTTAGAGGGAGGAGTGTAAGCTAGGCCCCGGGCCCAGGAAGGAAGGGGCTCAGAGGCTCCACTGGGCCCCCCCCTACTTTCCTTCCCTCCCCTTCTGGAGAGTGCTGGACCCCACTGCCCCTCACTCTGTCCCAGAGGAACGGGTCACTCAGGGCTGGGAGGGCCCATTCCCCGGGCATTGGGGCTGAGGTCCCTCTCTGCCTGCTGAAAGTAAGGCTATCATATCCTATGAAATTTAGGTGGGTGATTCAGAGAGGCTAGCTCCTGAGCAAGGCCAAGGTGGGGGCCCTCCACACACACACCCACACCCACAGGGACCCCAAGACAGCGGGAGATCCCTCATTCCCTGTCCGCCCACTCTCCATCTCCCACCCCACCACCCCCTGCTCTTTCTCCTCTTCCACCCCCAACTTGTCTGGCCTATTGTTTTCTGCCCTGAGGAGAAACTTGAGCTCTGTCATTAGAAATTACCGCAATCGCGCAGCTGACAGCAGGACTCAGGGGTGGGGTGGGGGATGGGCAGCGCAGGGGTGCCAGGGCAGGAGTTTCTTCTCTCTGAGAAGGGCAGTCCCCTCTTCTGCCCTCCTGGGGAGCAGGCCAGATGTGTTCCTACCCACAGCCCTCCGTTTGCTCCTGGCACTCCAGAAGGGGCTTCTCCTAAGTTCTCCAGAGGTGGGCTGTGGGACCAGGACATTCCAAAGCCCTTTGAGGAGGACCACGAGATCAAACTATTTCAGAAGCATACTGAGATGATGTTTGTCCCCGACGACGCTGTCCCTCCCAAGGTCACAGTGGAGGTTTCCGGAAGTCCCAGGCCCTGTAACACCTCGGCCCACTGCATGCAAATGGAGATTCTAGAGTCCTGCCGTCTTCCAGGAAGTTGAGCTCGGACACATCTGCTGAAGCACAAAACAGTGTCGCTCTAATTGCTTTCTCCAGTGTAGAAATGTTATGATAAAAAGAGCGTTTATGGGGCCGGTGAGATGGCTCAGTGGTCTAAAGGGCCTGCCTGCTTAGGAAAGTTCAGGCAACTGCAGGAACCGCAGTTCAATTCCGGCACCACATGCTGCACCAGCACTACTCCTAGGGCAGGCTGAGCTGGCCATAACACAAATAAATGAATAAAGTTTAAAAAATAAAAATTAAAAAAAAGAGCATTTGTGCTAGCATTGACGGACTTACTACCCTGATTTTATTTACTCTTCTTCCAGGGTTCTCAATCTTGGCCCTACCAACTCACAGGGCTGGCGGGGAGCTTGGGGGGGGGGGGCTGAGCATGCGCTGTGGGCTCCCTAGCAGCAACCCTGGTCTCTGCACACTGGATGCCAGGAGCTGCAATGAAGGGTACCAAAGCTCACCAGATATTGCCAAGTGACCCCTGGGAGGCAAAAGTAACCCTTGGTTGAAAACAATGCTCTACATGAATCAGACATTGTTCAGTTTCTAAGAGCATCAGGGGGCCCTGGGACTACGTGTACTGCAGCCCTGGCCCTCCACCTCCGGCATGTGGGCTGGCACATGCCCAGGACACGCCACGCACCGGGGTTTCTGCCAGCCTCGGTCGCCGCCCGAGTCCCTCCTCACCACCTTTCTGCAGCAGGTGGGAATCCTCTTCCCAAGTGAAGAGGCCTCTTTTTTTCCTCCCTTTTAAATGGTACTCAGATTGCTTTTACAAACAACACACATCAACTCGTACATGGGGTAGAAAACACACAAGACACAGAGGGCAAGGAAGAATCCCCCAGTGACCTCGCCACCCAAGGAATAGTAAGTAGCTCCAAACATGGCAGTTGATCTCGAGTTTAGGAGACTGAGCCGCTATGGGGGCTCTGTGAAGTGGCTTTCTGCCCAGCTCGGTGGGTGGTGGCCCTCAGGTGGCTGGAAGCGATTTCAGCTGCACCCTACCGGCTCTAGAAAAGGAGGTGTAGACTGCCCAGGAGAGCCACAGAGCCAGCTGCGGAGACAGCCATGATCTCCCACCTGTGGGTGCCCACAAGCTCCCCACGAGAGCGCATTCCTTGACAAGGGCCTCCCTCCTGTAACAGACTTCGGAGCGTATTTGCAGTCTCCCCTCAACACCCTCCAGACCCCCATCATCTAGAAGCTGATATCCTCCAAAGATCCCGTCAGCCCACTTTCTCAGGAATATCCCAGGATGGGCTTTGGACACAAATGGGTCTCAGCCTTGACTTTTTTTTTTTTTTTTTTTTTTTTTTTTTTAAGCAACCGTGTGCCTCGAGGGCCATCTCTCAGTCTCTCTGAACCTCTGTTGCCCCATCTGTAAAATGGAATGATGACATCAACTTCAGGGGCCATTAGGAAGATTCGGTAATGCTAGGCCTTAGCAGAGATCCCAGCCACTAGTGAAGCTTTAATAAGACATTCACTCACACACACATACACACACACACACAAAGTCCTGCTTCAGCCACACCAAGATCCAAGCAAGTCAGATGCTCTGAGCTGTCTGAGGCTACCCTGCTTTTGTGTATGTTTCTCTCTAACCAGACTAGCCTCTGCTTTTTCAAAACTCCTATTCATCCTTCAAGGCCCTATGTACATTACACTTTTTCTCAGAGCCGTTCTGTTCTGTTCTGTTCTGCTCAGTTTTATTCAAGATGGCAGTGTCCTCAAACTCTCGGGCCCATGCAGTCCACACCTCGGCTCAGCCACACACCTTCCTCCCTCACCCACACCCAAGAACCTGGACCTCAGAACTCAGGTTCACATCACAGGTGTGTGAGTGCCGGGCTTCTGCCTCCTCGCCGTCCCCAGCAGAGCCAGAGCTCTAGGGGTGGTGCCCAGAGCCCGGGGCTCCCATCCGTGAGGGCCTGGTCCAGCCTACACCCTCAGGCCTGCGCATGCCATCGTGTAATTACCAGTTTCCTGGACACTCGGCACGCTCTCCCACACAGGGTGGAGAGGGCCTAGAGGGCCAGAGGTGGCCTCCTTATTTTGGCGTCTCTAACATTCACTGTGCATTTACTATGCGCTCTCAGACTCTCTCTGTCTTAACCTCATCTCTAACTCTCAAACTGTCCTAGAAAACAGCAGTTGTGATGAGGCAGTGCTGCGGATCCGTCCGCTCAATCTCGAGTTCAATCCCTGGAGCAGCCGGAACTCCTCCCGCAGGCTCCCCTCGAAGGGACGAGCACACTCCCCAGGGCCCGGCAGGCTGGGCAGGGACTCCCGCTAATGGGGATGCGTTCCCAGGCCTCCTCTGTAAACCAGCTCTAGCTCAAGGACTCCCAGATGGGGTGGTGGAAACCCCTGTCTTCGTTCATTTTCTCATTGCAGAGACAAAATACCCGACACCTAACGTTAAAGGAAGAAAGTTTTCTTTACTCATTATTCGTAGGGATTTCAGGCCATAATCAGCTTCTTTCTTTCTTTCTTCCTTTCCTTCTTTCTTTCTTATATATGTAATGAGTGTTTAGAATAAGCACTAACATTTTTTTCTCTTTTTGTGTGTTTTTTGTTTTTTGCTTCTTTTGAGACAGGGCTCACTGCATAGTGCAGGCTGGCTTTAAACTCATGGTGATCCTCTTGTCTCAGCTTCCTGAGCCCTGGGATTACAGGCGGGTGCCACCACTCCTGGGATCACAGCTCTTTCTGTCCCTTATATCTTACTCAGGCTATGTAGGCTGGGTAGCGCTCCCACCTTTAATCCTCACACCCTTGATCCTCGCAGGGCACCATGAAGCAACCCCAGCATCACACACTCCAGTTCCTGCCATCTGTGGAAAAGCCCCACCTATGCCCACGTGAGGCTTTGTGGGGACATCTAGACCCAGGTCATAACACTCTCCTGGTCCCTGGCCTCCACTGCTTCATACACAGTCATACACACACACACACACACACACACACACACACACACACACACGCACCCACGCACGCACCCACCCACGCACGCACGCACGCACGCACGCACCCACGCACACACGCACGCACGCACATACCATCTTTCCATGCTTAGGGTTCAGCTCACTTTGCAATCTAATTTTCTATGGCCCTAGTGGGCGGGCTCCCTCCAGGCCTCTCTTGCCAAGTTCTTTCCCCTCATGAAGCCCCTGCATGATGGTTTCCATCCTGGAATCTACTCTGTAAAGGATCCAGCCTCACCTTTGGTAGAAAGACTAACACCTAACTGTGTATCTTGGGTTCTCTTGGAGGCAAGGCCCCCCCGGGGCAGTAATCAGGCTCTGCTAGGCAGAGCTTTTGTTCCCTGAGGGCAGAGGAAGAGGAGAAGCGGAGCTTCGCTTCTTCTCTGCAGCTGTTTCTGCCGGGTTGCAAAGCTGGGGCAGTTTGAGTTCTCGATACAGTGAGTTTCTGGGCCCCTTGCGCATGACCTCAAGAGGCCAGCATGGTGGTGGCTTCTCACTCAGCCTTCCTGGCCCCAGACTGGCTGTTAGCAGTGTGTGTCTTGAGCACAACCTCATCTGGGGGACAAATTCTAGACTGGCTCCCCAGGAGTGCTGTTCAGAGCTCACTCCCTCGTCGGTCCAAGAGCTAAATTCCTCTTTGTGGGGAGCCGACGCCTCATGCCTTGTCTAACCTTCAGAGTAATTGGGCCTGGTTGCACAGAGCGAATAGGCAGGGCCTGCTGCTCGCTCGAAGCCTGAGCTAGATTTACCCCTCCCATCGAGTCAGCTAAGATGGTGGCCACATCCTGCTTCCGCAAACCTTGTAGCCCCGCCTGCTGTGATGTAAGCCCGCGTTTAAGAGATTAGAACCAATAAGATTGTAAGTGATGCCTTGTCCTGATTGGACCGCGGTATGGTATATATTGTGAGCCCCGCCGCGGGCAAGAGGGAGAATCAGGAAGAGAATCAGGAAGAAGCAATCGGGGAGAGACACGAGAGGGATCCGCGGCTGGCGGCCACAAAGAGGTCTCTCCTCGGGGCGAACTGCCTAGGGAACGATTAAAGCTTGTTTGCCGCTGAATCCTGTTGTGTGTCTTCCTGCCGGCCGGGAGGGCGCGCGACACCTCTTGCCTCACATACCTTGGTTGGCTTGTTTCCTAACTCCACGTGCAACCACTCTTATCTTTTTATATTTATATTTTTATTTTTTTAACATTCTTTTTTTTTTTAAATCTTGTCTTTTTGAGACAGGGTCTCGTTACAGTTCAGGCTGGCCTTGAGCACACTTTTGTAGCCTAGGCTGGTCTCAAACTCACATCAATTCTCCTGCCTTAGCCTCTCAAGTGCTGTGATAACAGGTGTGCACCACCTAGCCTGGCCCAAAGGATAGCTACATTTTTAAAAAATTTTATTTATTTTTGTTATGGCCGGCTCAGGCCGCTCTAGGTATGGGGCTGGCACAGCATGCGGTGCCAGGGATCAAACCGTGGTCCCTGTCGTTGCCTAAGATTGCCTAAACAACTTGCTTAAGCAGCACTTCAGACCGCTGAGCCATCTCTCTGGCCCTACTCTTCTCTTTTTATAGATGAGAGAACAGAGAACTGGGTTAGAGACCCCGCTATGGACATCCCGCGGGAACTGACAGCGGGGGCGGGGCCCGAAGTCTGACCTCTGAGCCGTGGTGTTAATGCACACCTTCTGCTCAGTGCCTGCTCAGCGTTCCTTCCACTGCAGGGACATCTGTAGCAGCGCGAGTGAGGGAAAACACAGTTCCTGCCTTACTTACAGATGTGTTCTGCTTTGTATTTTTAAGATGATGGCTTTTTTTTAAAAGCCTTACCTCATTTGGTAAAAGATACCAAAATCTTTTGGGGAGGGGGGAAGCAAAAACCTTCCAAAATGTACATAAAGTCTTATGAGCCAGGCATGGTGGCGCACGCCTGTAATCCCAGCGCTTGAGAGGCTGAAGCGGGAGGGTCCGTGTGAGTTCGAGACCAGCCTGGGCTACAGAAGTGAGCTCAAGGCCAGCCTCAACTGCATAGTGAGGCCCTGTCTCAAAAAGACCCAAAAAATTAAAACAAACAAACAAAAAAAAGTCTTGTGTTAAAGAATAGAGTTGAAGTATGAGACTAAAGTGCAAGATCCAGCAAAAATACGTGCTGCTTCCTGACAGGACAGCAGCACTTTTCCCAGCCCAAGACAATCAATATGTGTCCATTGTGTTAAGAGGCAAGGACGCAAATAAAAACTAGGAAGTGCAGAGAAGCTTCTCAAAATTCTGTCTCCCCATCCCCCACCCCCAAGAAAGCCTCCGTTGAGTGGTGGCGCGGCCTCCAAACATCCAAATCCTGCGTCGTGGTCCGGGGGCTTGGCGCAGTTGGCACGGCCTGGGCCTCGGCCCTCTCCACTTTCACCTCCTGCCACTTTCCTTTCGTTTCCTCTGCTCCAGCATCCAACACCTTCCCTGGGCGAAAGCAGATGCGCGTCCCACCCGGAGACTTCGCACCTCTGCCGTCAGCCTCCTCCCTCCCTCTGTCCCGTCCCTGTCCTGTCCCCATGACGGCACCATCTCTTCCCTCGGGACTTGCTCAAGAATCATTTCCTGATTGCCTTTGTTCATTATTTTCTGTGTGACTCATCGAGCTGTCACTAACACCCAGGGCAAGGGGACTTTTTCTTCAGTTCCCTGCTGTCCCTGATGCCATAGAAATGTGTTCTGCTCCTTGAATAAAGCAATTCCCACGCATGGTTTGGGAACCTTTATCAACAGTATAGAATAAGACCTTTGGCTCTTCCAGCCATGCTGAATGTCCGGGGCTTGTGGGGCAGGGGTCAGACTTTCACATACCTGTGGGATCGCTTCAGAGTCTTCCCAGGAGCCTCTACCTAAGATCCCGCTGCCGAGCTCAGGCTGGGCAGTGTTCTGGAAGGAACCCACTACCATCAGGGTCGGCAAGGGAGAGAGAGCAACAGCTCCAAACCCTGTCCTTCTCGAGTCATCCTGTCACTGACCCCTGCTGCCCCAAGAGGGGAGCACAGAGCTCCCTGACTGTCTGATGGTCTGGTAGCCTTATAGCAGGGCCTTGGGCCCTATCCCCTCCTTCCCTCCCTCCTTCCCCTCTCCATCTCTTCTTCCCATCCTTCCTTCCTTCCTTCCTTCCTTCTCCTACCCTCCATAATACAACTGGACCCTTTACACAAAACATTACTGAGGCCCAACAGGCACCTCATCTACCCCAGAAGCACCTCCATCTAGAACCCTAGGCTCCTCTGGTCCGGAGGCAGACAGCAGGGGTCCAGGAGGACACAGAGGCCATTTTTCCTATCTGAGACCTGTCTTCTCCACCCAGGACCTATCCACTTCCTCCACCTTAAAGCAGTCAAGGAAAGAGACTGGGACCCTCCCTCCCTCCCTCCTTGTGTCCCCATGCTAGATGCCACTAAAGCTCATAGCCCTCTTCCTACAAAGGGCAGGACAGAATTCTCACTGCAGGTGTCGCCGCATTGATTAGGCCTTTGGGTTCCACGTGCTTGGCTGCCCCCTCTGCGTCACAGCCTCAACCGGAAGCCAGCCCAGATCATAATGATCAAAACCCAGATTTGGGGAAATAGAACATGGATTCTCCCTAGATAATCAGTTTTTTGTTTTTTGTTTCTTTGGTTTTTTTTTTTTTTTTTTTTAGTGGTTGGGGGGGATGAGTCTACAGGGTGTTCAGGGTCTCACTATTAGATCAGACTCATAGTGATCTGCCTGTTTACAGCCTCTCAAGAGCTGGAATTGGGGCTGGGGAGATAGCTCCGTGGCACAAGTGCCTGCCTGGCAAGTGCAAGGTCGTGAGTTCAAACCCCGGTCCCGCAAAAAAAAAAAAAAAAAAAGAGCTGGGATTACAGGTGTGTGCCACCATGCCCAGTCTCAGTTGCCATCTCAGTATGCCCTGGGGGCTGGGCCAGCACGGCAGGACTAGGGATTGAACCCCCAGACCTTGTGCCTACTTCGGGCTCTTTAATTTGTTGAGCTGTTTGGCTGGCCCAGGAAATCAATCTTGTACTGAGCAGCTGCCTCACAAAACTGGGACCCTCAGGCCCCAGATATGGCCTTCGCTTGCTACTTCCACCTTGTAGAAAGAAAGCCCGAGGTCGGGGATGCTGCAGTCTGGGACACAGCACACAGACCGCTTCGGTGCACCAGCAGGGCAGAGGCCAAGGGACCCTGGTTCATAATCCCAGGAGGACACGACCGGTGATACATAGATTAATGTCAGGGTCAAACGTGAAGTAAGCGTCGAACATCTGGGAGGCCTGAAGTCCCCCGTTAGGGGCTAGTGTCACCCCAGCACATCTCATGCGAATTCTGAAAGGAGCCACTGACCCCAGTCTTGTAAAGTCCAACGCTGCGTTACGGCGACAGCTCAGCCACCTGCATCATGAGTTGTTCACGACTTCTAGGGGACCAGGAGGCAAGGGCCAATCACAGCTTATTAGGACTCACATCAGGGCAGGGCTGGGCTGAGTTTGCGTCTTAGTTCATGGCTACGAAAGCTGCCTTCCCACCTCCTTGACGCTTCCCTGCTCCCCTCTGCCTTCCAGGGCTACATCTCCAGCAGAGCTCAGGGTCCAGGCCCAGCACTACCCACTCACAGCTTCTAGATGGACATGGATCCACAGCCACCCTGGGAAGCCTGTTGGATGTGTTTGCAGACCAAGAGTGACTATGTCAAAAATGAGGGCCAGCGGGTACTTCTAGGAAAGCAGCAGTGGGGAGCAGTGCGTGAACTTTATCCGGTCCTCTGTGTCGTGGTTTCTGAAGCCTTCTTGCCCTACTTCCTGGTTCAGAGATGAAGCTGCTCGATACCAACTCTGGAGAGCTCGGGTCTGATCGTCCTCTAGATAAATTCCATCTGCTTCAGAATGTGTGGCATGAGTTTACTTACTTACTTACTTACTTATTTATTTATTTTCCTATGCTTAAAACCTACTTCCTTAAGTTGAACTAAAGATTTCTTTTCTGCAGCAAATATGTATTAGATGATTACTTCATGAACAGGATGGAGGGCAGAGGGAACCACACAAGCCTCACGGGATTATACTTGCATGGGGTTACCCAGCCTTTTGTTCATTCATTCATTCATTCATCAGGAAATATGTAAAGTAGGGCTGGCAAGATAGCTCAGCAGTCTAAAGCGCCTGCTTAGGCAACCGCAGGGACCACAGTTTGATATCCAGCACCACATGCTGTGCCAGCACCACCCCCAGGGCAGGCTGAGCTAGCCATAACATAAATAAATAAAGTTAAAAAAAAAAAGAGGGACCCTGTAGGATGGCTCAGTGGTCTAAAGCGCCTGTTTATTTTTTATTTTATTTTATTTTATTTTATTTTATTTTATTTTATTTTATTTTTGTCTTTTTGAGACAGGGTCTCGCTATGCAGTTGAGGCTGGTCCTGAGCTCACTTTTGTAGCCCAGGCTGGTCTCGAACTCGCATCAATCCTCCTGCCTCAGCCTCCCGAGTGCTGGGATTACAGGCAGGAGCCACCACGCCCGGCTAAAGCGCCTGTTTAGAAAAGCTTAGGCTTGGGCCCGGTGGGATGGCTCAGT